>JAPMOQ010023767.1:95074-109047 GCA_026543055.1 Argiope trifasciata | reverse complement strand
TTATTTTCAGTCTTTTTATTCGTTATTAAAGTTTTAACTCGGGATTTGAATGAATTTAAATAATCTAAAATTAATAATTCACATTAATCATTTTATTTAAATGAATATATTAAAATCAATGTAACATTATGCATATAAGGTATCCGACTACGTTCGATTTAATTTTAAAAAAAAAATTGGATTTTTTTTTTAGAAACTATTATTTTCAAATTTACTAGCAATTATAATACAAAGCACTATAAATACAACAGATTGATTTGAAAATATAATTCATCTTAAGAAATAGAAAATTAGTAGTAAATTTTTATGAGATTTAACCAAAACGGTTAACATTCTACACAAAATGGTAATGCAGCAATCCTATTTTGCTTCGCTCTCAAGTTTTAGAAAATATAGATGAATGAAATGAACCAAAATCTAAAACATTTTGAGGTGCAAAAAAAGTGATGGGTAAAAATATACAAATATATTCATTTTTTCCATAAATTTACAACTTAATTTTTCTAAAATCTCCTATAAAGGAAAAACTATTTCTAAAAAGTATTAAAAATTTTGGTCCATTTTAATCTAAAATCTAAGCTAAAATTTTTATGCAAATACCATTATTATTTTTGGAGATATCACGTTAACGGTGAAGAATATTTATGAAAATTAAAATTTTTAGAGCGTTGAAGTAAAATATAAATTTTTTTTGATAAATGCGTTGTTACCTTAGGTGACAGGTCAGGTCGCAATTTTCCTCGGAAAAGATAAACTGTTTTCGAAAGAAGAAAGTCTGAACTACAATAAATAACAACAAAAATGTCACCAATCACCAGTGTTTCTAGCGTGGTCGGATACCTTAATAGTTGGGACGTCATAGATCTAGCGACTATTAAAATGCATGTGTCATTAGACAATAGTGTAGTTTTTTTATGCATTTAATTCTTTGAGAGCTAGTACTGGAAAGCAATATATTATCAAGCGAGGATAAATATTAAAATCGAGGCTTTCTATAACCAGTCACGAATACTGTTATGTGTAAAGTTTTTATTTAAAAAAAATTCTTTCGTTATAAAATTAATCGGTGTGTATAGTATAAAGACGCAGATAGTTTGTGTAGGTGTCAGATAAATCTTTGAAAGGTGAAAAATGGATTTGCCTCATCTGCGCCGTTTTCTAAAGTTTGTGATCTTCTATCCAACCAAGGTCTCAAATTATCTGTGTTTAGTATGGGAATTTTTCAGCTTTTCTGTTATTGACAAAAACAATCTTTAGAAATGAAAGACCTCGCACTAAGTTGACAACAGCTCATTACAACGATTCAATATTTCATAGCATTTTGATAGGTGTATGGATTGGGAAAATGACTTATATCTTAAAGAATTTAGGATAGTTAAATGAATTAATCCAAACTGCAAGCATACAGCTGCAGTTGTACAAATGATCCCCCACAAAATAATATTTTTACAAATTTGTAAAATAGAATTTGATTCGTATTTTTCCTGCAACTACAATAAGCATTAAAAAAAAATTTGCAATTTCTACAGTAAAATCAAAGGTTGTCGAAGTAAAATCAAAGGTTTATTTTTGTCTGTAAGTAAAATGACTACCGAGATCTATTGCTAGCTAAAAATGTAGTTTCCCGTTTCTTTTTAAATGGTGAAAATCTGCAACATGGACTACCATCAAAAACACCTGTATCATTTTTAGAACAGTAAGAATGGGTGCCACTTATTCAAATAACTGGAATATAGAACCTGACAGTAACTATTTATGCGGTAAAATAAAACAATGCAAATCCTTAACGTTTCACGAAATATTTAAATGAATGAATTAAGACAAATTTTGGGTATATCTCCAAATTCGTTAATTAAATGAAAATTATTTTTTTGTTTCGTTATATTTCACACAAGTGTTTAAATGCTACAGAAAAGTTAGTTTTGGTACCCCATGGAAGCGAAATTTTACCTTTGATGAGAAATTGGTACCGTATTTTTATATTGAGAATTTGAAAGGAAATATCTGGCATATCTTTTAAAATATATTTCAGCCTTTAAGTGATTTTGGAAATATATATATATATGCGTGCGTGCTTTAAATAAAATTAATCAATGAATTTGAAAGAGAAAGCACAGGTGAAATTTCTCCAAATATTATAAATCAGTTCGTGATTTCTTAAGCACATGTTGTGTTTTCGTACTCTTCTTAAGAGCCTGCGCGCTTTTATCTTAATCTAATTTTAACTGCGCTCTTCTTCATTTCATTCCTCTTAAACTTGATTATGCATAACGGTTTCTATCTAATAAAATTGTGAATTAATTTGTCTAAAAGGTATATAAAAGCCATGACTCAGATTCTTCTCAAAGAACCAAATGCTTTATAAAGTTTCAAACAAGTCTGAAAGATTTAAGGAATTTGTCGTGACTGGTTCGTGAGTGCTTAGAGATGAGTTGGCAAATAGAAAAGCTTAACAGATTTATTTCAGATTCGTTGGAGTTACTCTGCTCGGTAACTCCTTTACAAAAAGCTAACACTCGAATATCTCACTCTTAATTCCACTCGCGCTAGTTGCCTAGCGCCATCTATCAACATTTATTTAATGACGCTTCAAAATCCAATCACTGTAAACTAGCGCCATCTATGAACGCTTATTTCTTTACTCCTCGAAAATCCAATCACTACAGAATTATGTAATTTATATAAAACTTTTCTACTTTAACTACTCGCCACTCAGAGAATTTTAAACACGGAATTGTTCCCGCGTTTTGAGCGTAAGCGAATTTTGTGTGCTTTGTTAGTTATTATTTTTGCAGCTATTAGAAATTTCTTGATACAATTTGTATGCAACTTTTGAAGAGGATTTTGTAGTTTTATTCCGAGCAGTTTGAGGTCCTTATATCAAGGCTGCTAGGTTTGGCCGTAAGCTTTTTGTTTAATTAAAAGCAAATTGCATTTTTTGCTAGTGTTATTTTGAAAAAAAATGCTTAAGTTTTTATTTATTCCTAGTAGCCTGAAATGACCAGCTGGTTCATAGGGAATGTTGTTTCTATTTGATTTCGGATAAATTTGACTTAATATAATTTCATATTCATACATCCGTCTAGTTGATTAAAAATCAAAAGCTTGCTATTTTAATTCTTTCACCTAAGTTCAAACTTAAGCTTTAAACAAGGATATCTGCTCAATATAAGGTAGAAAATAATGCATTTTATTTATATTTTATCCTTATATTACTTTAAATTGTTATTCTACTTTTTTATGTGGAAAGGAAATTTAATTAATTTATTTTCATAGATTGCGGATAGATGGAGCTACATCCTAATGGTAGAGAGCAGATTGATTTGCATGAATGGAAAACCGATACACACATAGTCGCGCTCAGTTGGCAAATACCGAAGAATTATAGAAAATCGTGGAAAATGATATTGTCTTGACGTAATCATATGTCTGTGAAAATGGATATTAAAATTCTTATATTTCGCACTATTAGAGGAAAAAGAAATGATTCATAGTAATGATAAAAATTACGTTGCATCCTAAAGAAGGGACATTGGAGTGAAGATATTTTACATTTATCCGTCGTAAGTTTGAAATATGGCATATTACCTGCCTAAAGTTTTCAAAATACTTGTTTTTCAGTGATGCTAATTATATCTCCTGGAAACCAATTTTATAATTTTAATGAATTTGCATAATAAATATACTATTTTATTGTTTATTACTACTATTTATACTCGCGCGCTTTTGACAAGGTTTTCTTCAGGTATTTTCACATTAGTAGCATAAGCACTTTCTTTTTACGTAGTATAAGCCCTTTGTTGTTGTAGGCGCATTAATTTACCTAAAATTTTATCTGTTTTTAAATTAGATAATTCGAAAGAGAGTTGTTTTTAAATTTTTACATTGTGCAAAAATTATATAGGGGTTGTAATATTTTCGGAAATTAAAATTCAGTTTAATTTTCACTTAAAATTTTAAGTATTAATAATCTCTATCTCGAAATAAATGAACCGCGTAGAAATAATGATGAATGAAATCCAAAATCTAAGAAACATTTTGAGATACAAAGAAGTGATAGCTAAAAATATATGTACGGATTCGATGTTTTTTTTTTTTTCATAAGTTAACAACTTCATTTTTCTAAAAACACCCATAAGTGGAAAACGTTTTTTGCCGACAACAAAACATTTGGTTCATTTCATTACCCATATTATTTAAAGCATAGCTGGAATTTTTACGTAAATAACTCTACTAGTTTTTGAAATATGTGAACGGTGGAGATTTTTTGTGAAAATTAAAGTTAAGAAAATTGAAGTGATAGACATATTTTGATAGAAAAATGTGTGTAGCCTTCGATCATAGGTTAGACCTTCCTTTTACTAGAAAAGATAGACCGTTTTGAAAAGAGAACTGTTTCAACTACAATACGTGACAATTTTTTAAAAATTCGAAATTTTTTTTCGATCGGTGTTTTTAACGCAGTCAGTTATCTTGAATATAAAACTAATCATTTCGGAAAATTCATTCAGGTGTTTACCATTAACAAAGTAAAGTTCAAAAATTTCAGGTGTCGTAACATTATGGAAGATTTTTTTGTCCGGAAATTTGTTACGTTACCAGTGATAATAACTATTCCCAATAATGAACGATTTGAAAGTAATGTGTACGGAATATTGAGAAATTCGAGCAAACCACTTTTCGCAAAGGAAGAACTAAAATCTTACTTAACTAAAATTTCTCTACATGCAGAAACTGCAACATCCTCATGATATTATTATCTATACTTATAATAAAGCTCAATGTGTGTGTTGACGCTCTACAGGCCAGACCATTGGACCTACAGCTACCAAATTTGGTACATGTTATACCGTGAAGATCCGGAATGTGCACCTTGGAGCCTTTATTTCAATTTTTTAATTAGAATTTGAATCAATAAAAATTAATCGAAATTTCGACTTTTTTCCGCTATAACTTCCGAAAATATTATTGCACAGAGGATGATTATTACATCAAGTTAAAGATTAAAAATCTAGCTTTCTAATGGTATCAAAGTTTTAACATATAACTTAAATTCCCATTTTTAAGGAATTTTTTTAAAAAATCTTAACCATATTTTCCAGCAATATATTTCAGACAAACCAATAAAATTTTAAAACAAACGAAAAACACGTGATTGGATTAAATTAAATAAATATTAAATATTATGTTTTCTAAAAAGTAAATACAAGGCAAAGATCGTTTGCAATATCTATATCATTGATTTAGTAAGTCAGCGTTTTGTTTATGGTAAACATACTTGAATTTATTCAGGATAGGCATTAAAATTCGTGCCAAATGGCTAATTTGTAAATCATTAGTAATTGGCGTGCATATCGTTTTCTATTTAAACTTGGTCTAAATAATTACAATAATAATAATTACATTTTATGTAAGTTGAAACAAAAAATGCATTGATGAATAAATATTAATTTTTTTTCATTCTTTTTTGCTCTTTGAGTCATATTTAACAAAATATTTTTACTAAAATTTTAAGCAAAGTTATGAATATTTTAAGAATGTTACATCAATCAGTCTTCTAAGCAATCATTAAAATTGTCTGATTTATAAAAAAAAGGAATATTAATTATTAAAAAGTGCTCTTTTAGCTCTTTTCGTCCACTATTTTAAAAAATATACCATTTCAGGACAATCAACGTCTAGAATTACTCCAAGGCTGGTAATCAAATGAAAATGTGTTTGCGTATATAAATGAATGAGTGTGTGTGCGTTAATGCTCTCCACTCCAGACCATATGTTCTAGAGATCTATCCCTTTGTATATACATATTTACTTTGGAGGATGAAAAAGCAACCCTAGACGGATTTTTTAAAAACTTTAATTAAAATGACGCTAATATTCTAAATTTTTCTGCGATAGCTTCCAAATTTATTATGGTAAAAAATTGTTTTTATTAATCCTTTTAAAAATGACTTTTTTTTCATTGACATCAATATTTAAAGCTATAAATTCAGTTTCTATTTTTAATGAATTTTTTAAAAAATATAGAATTATATTTTCCAACAATTAATTTCTTACAAAATGAAAGTAGAATTTAAAGTGCAAAAGCACTTTAAGAATGTACCAATGATTGCCGTCATTTTGACAAAATTTGAAGCTTAATAATTAAATTAACTCTTATAGCAAGTTAAACCGAGAAAAGTGTGATGCTCAGCACGTGTTTAAAAAGAAACGTAATGTTTTGGAACTAATATAAATGTGGTATTTTCCACAAAGTTTCATTACAATATATTGCGAGTCAGAGAGTTATACAGTGCAATGAACGAATAATCGTAATAAATCACGTATCTATAATAACGTTAGTTACGTGACTGTCGAAGTTTAAGTATATCTGGCAGAGAAATTATAAAGATAGCAAAGCACATAAGTATTTAATTGAAAATTTTAGAACGCATTACTCTTGGCGAACCAGCTAGTTGCCAAAGGCGGCTAGTTACCAATAAAAAATGCAACAATTCAACCTCCCAGCTTTATAATAGCTTGGACATTTCGTTTTGAGGGGGGGGGATGGAGATCTGATGACTGCCAGCAAATGCATCCTTTAATCCATTCCGAGCACAGAAAAGAATACTTCAAACAGTAAGTGAAGTTTTTAGCTGATATCTTGCGTTGATCTAGTTGAAAGGGCAGAAACGGCTCCAAAGTCAAATATAAACAATTGTCATAATTTTAAATAATGCAATTCAGAAAAACAGTATTTTTTTATTGATACAGGAAATTAAAATAAAGATGGGATAAGTAAAATATTTCGCTAGCTTTCTTATTTTCTTTCTCACTTGAAATCGGAGATTTCTGATAAAATGTTGCATTTCGGATGCTAAGTTGTATTCTGAGTTTAGTCACGAACCTAAGTTAACATTTGAAACTTTAAACCAAAAGGGAGAATTTCCAGAAAAATTTTATGACAGAAAATTCTTTTATTCATGTGCAGCCTTTTGTATATTTAACCAGTTTTGAAGATTTTTATTTTGATAAATATGCAAACCGAGTCAAAAAGTAATTAAATAAAAATTTAATTGCTCCAAATAATTTTCAAAATTGAATTCTTTTTCAAACAGAAGCAAAATGTGCTTGTAAATTTTCAGACATTTCATTTTATCTCGATACTATATCTTTATGATTTTCATAACTAGGAAGCAAGATCCCTCTTGAGAACGATGTTTGAAAAGTTATCTTCTTTGCTGTAGCTGCAATATAGACAGAACTGAAAATTATTTGCTATTTAGTTGAATACCCGCGACTCTGTTCGCGTGGAAATTTTGTTGCATGTGTACGATAAACTATCAAACAAGGACAAATTTAAAAAAATAAACCTAACCTAAAAATGATAAATTTAAAAGTGTGAACATGTGCGAAAATTATATACCATAAATGTAATTCAGTAACAAAACCACACAACGAAAGTAAAAACAATTTATTTACATTGTAAACTCGAAATGAAACAAATCAGCAAATCCACTGATTTGATCAAGATGGAGATAGCTACAGCAGTATTATACACGTCATTTTTTAAACTTTTCATTTAAATCAAACCGCAGTTGTCAACAATCACGCGTGAACTTTCAATGCCAGTTGGCGTAACGCACATGTCTGACTTTCCAATTCCAGTAGGAGTAACGCCATGCAGATTAAAAATCTTTTATTCCCTTTATTACGTTTTATTTTCATTTAAAAGTACTTCAGAATGAATCCGAAAGATCGATTTATCGATTCGATTAACAGCATTTAATTCTAAATATATCAAAAACAAAGAAAATAAATATAATTGTCTGAAATATTCGGCCGAAATTCCCCTGAGCCTAACCTCAACTCTGTTGGGGAAAAAACTGGAGCCTTCCTCGTATTTGGAGGGATTTGGCCTCAGCTTTTTTTTGGTGCAAAAGTCAGTTTTCAATTAATAAAAGATGAGACACTCAATGAACCGGAATAAAAAGTTTTCTATGTTCTATTCCTGACTTTAATCTACGTTTTTGCTAAATTTTATCCAATTCTTTTCATCTGTTCAGCTGTGATTGAGTAACAAACATCCATTCATCCATCCTTAAAAACTTTCACATTTATGTATTAATATAGATTTACAAGCGATTTTTTTTCATTCATTCATTTTAGTGAATTAAAATGTAAGTCATCGAGGCACCTTTATTGTTTTGAGTGAAAGTGTATGCTGCCTTCTAAAATATTTGCACGTCTGCGTCAATAGGATCACGAATAAAAACGATAGATCAACACAATGGGCATCTCTGCTAGACACAAAATGATGAAAATTATTCTAAATCTTTCATCCTTATTAACTACAAGCCGCCTTTGGTGGCCAGCTAGTTCGCTCATCTTACTGTGTAAAATTATCTGTTAAACTTCATTGTCAGTTAAATACCTTATGTTACTTGTCACAGTCAATTAAATACCTTATGCTGCTTGTCTTTTAATAGCTTCTTCATCAAAATATTTTTTTACATTTAAATTTTGATAGTCATATAATTCACTCATCCATAAATGAAGGTCTTAAGCCGTAATACACTACATTCCTCTCTAATTATCTGATCAACTATCGCAAAATTTCAAATTTAAATTAAAGTGGAAATGATTAAATTGCAGATTGATATAAAAACATTTTTTTACCGTAACCAAGCATTTTTTAAATATAATTAAAAGAGAAGCTATATGTACTATTGAAGTATTACAATAATTTATGTAATATTCCAAGAATATTCATCAAAAAATACTTAGATTCGTCATAAAATTCAGGTTTCAGTTTTACTTTCAAAAAGATTTAAATGATAATGTGATAATATTTTATTTTGTTTTGATCTATAAATAACTTTAAAAAATATTAATTCTAAATTTTATACATATTTTAGGTATAAGGAATCCTATTCTAAGAGATATTCCTGACGCTTCAACTTTCAAATAAATAAATGAAGGTTTCTATTTTCTGCTATGAAATTTGATCGGCTTATGAAGTTTTGAACAGAAATGTTGGAACATTCAACATTTTCATTCTTAGGCCAGTCAGTCCTGAACATTGATAGGGGTATCATCTTTGGAATGGTCGATGAAGTGGCCTCTAATGAATTGATTTCATCGTTATAAAGCTACTCAAATCCCCGATACGAGCGGCGATTTGTTTATTTAATTTAAAATACTTCCTAAGCCTGCAATTCGCATCAATATTAATAAGGCGCTCAAGTTCTCGCTAACTCTTAATTGTAGTGAAGCAGATATACAATTAGAGGGCAGGAAAGAAGGGCAGGTTATTCAAATGAACAGCAGCGTAAAGAAGGGAATAAAATAAACGCAGTCCTGTACTACTAGCATCCAATTTCCCACTGAATGAGAACTTTTGCTATCACAATGAGCACGGCACTCAACGCGTTGAACAAACCACCTGTCAGAATCGCTGTGATTCCCCCCCCCCCGTAGTCCAACCTCTGGACCTATTGTTCATCGGACAAGTGTGAGATAATCGGAGATTTTCCTATTAGCTATTTTATTGTCTAAATATTTGTTTCCAGAGGCTCATTTCAACGAGTTGGGCACGTACGTGGAACACTTTGGGATATAAATATCAGTCTTTACTGAAAGGTGGAGGCTTCCAAGAGAAAACAGTATAAACCTCGGAACCATTCTTCGATAAAATTACATTTCTTTGTGATACGCCAAGGATGTAAAGACGCCAATTAAGATGGAGGCCCACATAAAATATTCTACAAAACACGGCTGCCACTTTCTAGATTAAAATGATGGTCTCGGCTGACAAATATTATCTGGGAGTTTTTTCAACTGCTGAACTCACTACCTCTGCTTATCTTCACGTTTTGAAATAAAGAACTTCAGTGAATAAATAACTTCAGCTGCCACGGTCTGTCATGTGAACAAAAACGATTTAAAGTATGCGACGCCATTAGAATCTAATGAAGGCACCAGGCTGAATTTTTTTAACTTTAAAAAGTATTCTTTGCTAGAAGCGGGAACCCAGTCACTTTGCCAGCTTATCGAACTCGAGGATTTTGACAGCACATGAAAAGATGAAAGCACCATTCTTAAAAGCTTCGCTACTAGACACCAGTGCTTTTCTTAAAAAGAAATTTGAAGGAATAAATACATTTTTTGGGTTTAACCAACTTTTCATGTGAACGGGAAACCATTTATGAAATAAAACCAGAACTTTTCAATGATTAAAATTTCCTGAAGAGCCAAATATATTTTTTTGAATCGCATCCTATATATACAATATTCCTCCGAATATTCCCAATCGTAATATTTCAGATTATCCCAGTTATCAGACATCCGATTACTGGATTCTTATAGACCAGAGGTGTCCAAACTTTTCGCGGCGGCACGGGCCGGATCGAAATTAGATCCATGTTATATGGGCCACATGTATATATAAATTGAAAAATATCATTATGAGTAAAGTAGCATTAAATACTATTAATTAATACTATTTTATTGTAACTTGAAAATACAAAATACTAAACAAACAAAGTATAATTATATAATTATTTTATATAAATTGAAATATTTTCATGCAACTTCTAATGCGAATGATGAAACTGTTTTTTTTTGTTGTTGTTGTTGTTGAAGAATGTCTTTATAGTTGGGATCAAAAATTGTTACACCAATCATAAGCAATGACTGCAAATGATCATCAGATAAATTTACTCTATATTTTGATTTGAGATACTTCTTTCGAGAAAAAGTTTGTTCGCACACATAAGTAGTCCCAAACATTGAAATGAATTTACGAGCAAATTTCTTCAAATTTGGAAACTCTTTTGCATCCAAATATTTATAAAAATCTATTAAGTTTCCTTCCTTGTATTTGTCCTTGATTTGTTCGTTTGCTTGAAGATCAATAATTTCTATTTGAAGCTGGCTTGAAATTTCAGCAACGTTGCAATCAAATGGATTTTGGAACAGCCGAATTTTTTTTTGAATTCATGTCCAAATCAGAAAATCGCTTTTGAAATTTTTCTTTTAAATCGGCGATGATCTTTACTGTAAATGCAATTGGAAATTGTTCTTCAGTTCTTTTATTAAATTCGTCGCAGCACGGAAAATGCGTAAAATTACATTCAGTCAATAAGACTGCTTATCGTCAAAATTCACATGCATATAAAATTTCTTTTATGTTTGAGTTACCGAAATATATTTTTTTATTTAGTCTTATAACTTAACAGCACGATAGACATTTGTGTTTGGTCAAGTACAACAACTCCGTTTTGTTGGCCACGTAGTTTTTCGATATACCTTTATGAAAATGAAAAGGTTTGGGCGAAAACATCATTATGTTTTAAAACCCTCCGCGGGCCGGATAAAATCACTTGGCGGGCCGGGTTTGGCCCGCGGGCCGTAGTTTGGACACCTCTGTCATAGACTAATCAAATATTTACAGGAAATCCACGAAAGAAACAACAAATCACAAAGAATTCCTTTAGAATGATAAGAAAATAGAAAAAGCTTAAAACAAAGACAAACGATTCAAAAAGCTGGAAGGGATGTTTTTAGTTTTAATCCTGTTCGTAAACAGTCCATTTTAATGAATCTGTCATAATCCTGTAAGAATTGCTGAAGTATAAATATATTCTGTTTATAATTTACTTTAAAAAATAAGTTTGAAGGTTTTATTAGCAGTAATAAAATATTATGACTAGGCAATGGCAGTCTGAATTTTAAGCTTATGCATTTCATCGTTTGATTGCATTTCGCTGCCAAAAGAACTAAAATCCCTGTGAATTTTTAAACCACTTGAGGTTTACAAGAAAATGCTTACCAGTAATTATTTAACGGCCATAAAACGTCTAATGATAAATTTAATTTTTTTTTTTGCTTCTAGTTCTTAAAAGATGCATATCTGACAAGCTTCTAAAATGAAAAAAAAAAAAATTTGCTCTTAAATGAATTGACGAACAAACAGAGCATTGAAAACGCCGTAGAATTAATTTGAACAAATTATTACATAGGTACTTGTGGCTGGCATTTTACAATGGTAACAAAATAATTTGACATAACTACATAAACTACGCATGAACTGGAGCCGATAATTTAAACGAAGATTAAAAATTAAAAAGTTGACAATTCCTTCTCACATACAAACACTAGAAGTATTTGTAAAATAAGCGTTAATAGAATAGAACCTTATAAGCATGTTCGAAATTTGAAACACTACTTTTTATACGAACAGAAAGAATAATGCCTTTTAAATAATTATTCAATTTCTAATCATTTTCATAATAGCATTTAAGTTTCACTTTTACTAAAAAACATAGCGATTGCAAAAAGTAAAAAAATAAGTCCTGTAAACAGATTTTAGTTTTTAAATAGTTTTTATCTGCCTGATAAGAAATACGTTAACAAAAAAATAAAATTACAAACATTAAATCGTTAACAAAATATAAAATAAATTAAAGCATTATGCTTCTCTTGGAGGTTTGTGCATTTTTCAGTATCACAGACTTCTTTTAGTAAACAAGTGTTAAAAGTAAAAATTTATTGAATTAAAATTTTGATTCTTCCTCCCATCCCCCCCCCCCCAAAAAAAAAACAGAATATATATACATTTTACATGAACGTTACACAGTGGTAAAAGTAGCGAATAAATCTTAAGTTGCATAGTTGAATATAAGACAAAAAGTAATTATTTGGAATCAAATCTCTGTAAACTTCCTATTAAGGCTTGTTTCTCCCCCCCTTCCCTTAAAATCCCGTCTACCCCACGTAAGGTCGCCAACACTGCGACGCTCTCAACTACTCATAAAATTTCGAAATAAGATTCATGCTGCTTAGTACCTAAGACACCCAGTTATACATTTTGGAAGCATTTTTGAAGAGCGACTAAATCGCCAAAAAATAGACCAAAAATCGCCACAGAATTGCAATTAAATAACAAATGTCATCCATAAATGTCATTTCGTTGAGTGTTCAAAATTTTCCATGCATGTAAATGGGCGAACTGACAAACAGGCAACCTGATTCTGGATTTATATTTTTCATGCTAACACTCCTTATCAAATTCTATCCACCTAAGTTCTTTCCGTTTTGTATCTATCACATCCATTTTTAGTCGAGAAGACAAACTAAAAGCGACAGAAGTTAGTGCAAACTTTAATAAGGACCTTTTTAAAATAAATATCAAATTTAATGAGTCTTCAACGAATTTTGGAATTCTAATCACCGACATAGTTTGAAAAATATTTTTCTGACCCAAATCTTTGAAACATGGAGACTCGCAAAATCTAGAGTTCGAGTTTTATTGAGGGTTACAATAGTTTTACCTTGTACTCATTGAATACAAGCAATTTCCAAGATGCGTTATTTCCGGAAAAATACAATATCACCCGTAAAGTATTATGATCATACTGCATAAAACAAAAATAATTTTAGTGAAAAAAAAGTTCAAATACAAATATTTTTTTATTTTTGTGTCTTTAAAGCAGTTTATTTTTTCGTTTAGAAGCTAGCTACACATGTCAGACATTTAAAAAACTTTACTTTATATTACAATGTAATTAAGAGTTATGCCCTTTCAATATAATGCTCAACTGGATCATTAGAATCGGTATCACTATAATCCCTTTTTTTAAAATTTATTTCAATTAGAATTGTTATTTATGATTTTATAATAAATAAACAAATATATGCAAATATTTATCACAATGATATCAATATGAAAGAAAGTATTAGGCACAAAAGAAAGCGATTAATCAAATTTTCAAGTTGTATATTTGTGGTTTAATCTATTCTTTCAAATGCTATGGGTTATTACCCTAATAATATTACATATTTCAAATTAAACAATATAAACACACACTTATAGCAAGCAATATAAACAAATAGTTAAACAATATAAACAAATGCCTATAACAAACAATATAAACAAATACCTATAAAAACATAAATAAGTGCCTATGAAAAACATAAATAAGTGCCTATGA
>JAPMOQ010023767.1:68671-85855 GCA_026543055.1 Argiope trifasciata | reverse complement strand
CAAGTATTCGAGTTAAATTATATTTAGATTTTTTACTTTGTTTTTATGCAATAATTAAAAGTGATTATTTTTCTTCTTTAAATAAACATTTTATTTCTTTTCTTTGCCTATTCATTTCAAGATTTTTTCTATCATTCTCTCAAACAGATAAAAAACAACTTTTTAAAAACAGATTATTAAAGTGACATAAGTCTTTTTTTCAATATACTTAATATAATAATAAATATCAATACTAACCATGTTATGAAATATAGAAATTATAGAATATTAAACTATATATTATAGATGTTTGTTACAATTTTACTTATTATTGCAGATATTTTTTAGTTTAAAACTGGTAGGAAACCTTTTCTAAAACTATTTATCTGTTGATTCTACTTTAGTATCCCAGTTAAAAAATATAAAAAATTAAAATAATAGAGAAGAGATGACTTAATTATATTTGAAAAGACAGAAAATCTTTAACAATCATAATTCTAAATATTTATTCTGAAGGCTGTTCATTTTAGTAATTTTAGCGACTGGAGCCACACAACAAATTTTTAAATGGAAATTAATAAACATTTTTTTATAATCTAACTCAATCAAAGCTACTTTGTTATTTATTATTTGTATGAAGATGTAAATATAATTTTAGACAGTTAATTTTATAAACATTAAAATTATTTAACAACTGCAAATATATTCTTGTAAATTAGTTTTATAAGCATTTAGGTGAATAGCATTTTTATATCAATTTCTATAAAAATAAAAATCCCAATTCTTGTCCAGTAGGGTTTTATTAAAACAATTTCTTATGAAAACAAATAAACGATTTCCTATTATTTATTCCAATTTCTTTACAGAATAAAATAGCGTGCTTTATATTTTAGTGCTGTTTGTCACAGTGAAATTTTCCCTTCTCAGTTTTGGCAACCATAGTTTTTGCCTTTCTTCTTCCCTCGGAAAGCGTGATAAAAATTTATTTTACTTTTTCATTCATATTTTCAATATAAATTATAAATATTGAACATTTTATACAAAATGAATATTTACAGTTAAACTAGTGCTTATTAAAATCACAAAAATAAAAAAATCCGATAAAAATTACAAATATTTTTATTATCAATTTATATTTGTAATTAAATATTGAGATTTTATTGTACGATTTTATTAATAAAGCATTATTAAGAAAAATTGTTCTATAAGGCAAATATGCTTTGGCGTAGGTGTTAGCGGAATTATGCCAATACGTAGGTTGAATTCCGCCAAGGATCGAACCTGCGATGTTCGGGTTTAAAATCCAGTATCTTATCCACTATACAAAAATGACCACCAATGTTTAGTGGTAGTTACTGGCTTATTAAGATGTCACCACAATACTCCCCTACCAGAGAGGTCTCTAGAGAGACGAACGATTTTATTGCGCCAAGCGTTATGGCTAGTGTATGAGCGTTGCTGCTGCGTCAAGTGAATCTGACGACTTTGCGTTGCTTCTGCGTCAAGTAAGTCTAACGGCTTTGTGTTGCTGCGTCGAGTCTGACGACTTTGCGTTGCTGTTGGAGAGATGGCGCCAAGAGAGCTGTTGAAAATTTATCACGTCCGCGGTCATCAATTTGGCGTATGTGTTGGCGGAATTGTGCCAATACGTAAGGTTGAATTGTGCCAAGGATCGAACCTGCGCTGTTCGGGTTTGAAATCCAGTATCTTATCCACTATACAAAAATGGCCACCAATGTTTAGTGGTAGTTACTGGCTTATTAAGATGTCACCACAATGCCATAAAAAATTGTTTCGCAAAATTTAGATTGGATTTAGTATTGTTCACGATATAATACAATTCGAATAATTATGGTTAAAAAGAAACAACATATTGGAAATAATAAAGTGCTCTATTAGCATTAAAATAAACACACAATTATTAATCCGTCAATAATTTTTATGTAAACACTTGTATTGGCGAGCAAAAAAAAAAAAAAAAAAAAAAAACCAGCCAAGCGCTTGCAACTCATTCGAGATTAAAATAAAGCAAGCAGCAAAATATAATGCAGTTACATCAGTTTAAACGAAGCTTAGTAACATGTTAAATAAATTCAATAGAATAAATGAACCAAACTGTGAAATATTAATCAGTTATAACACCAAAATCACTGAGTAATCGAGGTTACGAAATTTTAAATTGACTTAAAATGGATATAAACAGAATAAGTTTATTGTAAATACTTGTGAAATGATACAGGACTATCCTTAGACGCTTTTTCTTTGCATCCAATTGCACAGCAATAGGTAACCATGGCTTAAATAAGCTTTAAATTCCAAGAGTTAAACGCGGGAAAAATTCCACCATTGAAATATAATAGGGAACGGAGAAAGTGGTTACAGGTAACACAAATTCTGTCCCATGGTCACGTGTTTTTATCTTGTCCTAGACGAAAGTAGGGTTGCACTCCCTCTATCAGTATCTCAGCTCTATGAATACCTTATACCGGTGGAATATTAATTCATCATTCATAAAAAATTTTCCTTTTCCAAGCGATACATTTTTTCTTACTGACTGCAAAGTATCATTTTTTTTTTTGTTCTTCTTTCAACGCATTAATTTTTTTTTCTTATCCAAAGAATCGCTTTCATTTCCGCTCGGTTATTCTTCGCTCTGACTCACTCCACAACAAATCATAAATTCCTCAAAGCTCTCTTCCATTCGCGCCTCCAACCCAGACGAGTTTTGGCTGCGACTGTGGTTTATGCTTTCCCCCAATACAGAGGGAGGGTGGATGAACTGCTCTTGAATTCTATCCTTGATAGCTGCAACTATCTCAATAAGCCTGGAAAATCCTTCGTTGTTTTTATCTTTTAATGATATTTGAAAACTCGAAAGAGTAGCGTTAATCCAGATGCACTTTTTAAAATGAATTTTCCTTTTTTCTTTTTGTTCACTTGACGCGTATTTATAATTTGAAACTGGTATCGTAGCACCCGAGTCAACTAGAGTTTTCTGTTCTTTATTATTCACACAAATAAACGAATTGTAAAGGGTTAATATTTAAGCTTTTTTCACCATTAATCAATTCCGACTGAATTTCTGTGGTTAAAATGTCTTCCCGTTTCTTTTTTGCCGCAGATTCTCTCAACTGCGATTTTTTATGTCTATTTGGGCAGTCTCTTGTAAAATGCGACAATCCACAAACGTAACAGTCTCTTGTTACTTTTCTTGAATTTGTAGTTTCGTTTTTATGAAAGTTTTTGTTTTTGAATTCTCGTTACTATGGGGGTATATATTTCCGTTCTCTCTTCTCTTTCGTCGTAGGTTTGAGGTTTAGAAAAGTTATTCTCTTGATATAGTTCTTTCTTTTTCCTCACACTGTTTGATCGCACATTTTCATCTAATTTATTTGTAGTTTCGTTTGGATTCGTGAATTGAGACCAAACATCAATAAAATGATCTTTAATATCCGTAGGTACTTTTCGCTTTATCTATTCTGTTATGATTAAACCCGACAAACTTTCAAAAGTAGTTATTTCCAATCTTTGAATCCATTGCTCAAAATAATTTTTAAGTTCGTAAGTAAAATCGCACCAAATAATCTCCGATCTTTTAAAATGAGTCATAAACTTTTGTTTGAATTTTTCCGGGCTGAGTTTAAATCGTTTCACTAATAAGTTCTTGATGTGATCATAGCCCTTAACTTTCTCGAATAGCTCTCGAGCGATCACGTGGGTTATATGCGTTGGCAATAATCCTAATATATGATACACGTAATCTTCTCGTTTTATTTGAGCCGACTTGGCTTGCCTCCCGAACAACAGCAAATATAAACTGATATCACTGATCTTTTCATAGAATTTCTGCATCACATGCCTGAGTTCTATCTTGGGAGTTGGTAATTCGACATCCACGGGTACACTGGAATATTGCAGCTTCAGTTTCTGAAGTTCGAATTCTCGTTCTTCTCGTGCCTTTTTCTCCTGCAATTCCCGCTCTTTTTAAATTTTTCTTTCTTCGAATTCTCGTTCTTCTCGCTTTCGTTTTTGATAACTATCATTTGTTTCCTCACAAACTCTTCCTCGTTATTTTTACTTCCAGTAATTAATTTTTTAAGGCCACAATTTTCATCTCTAATGAAACAGTTTCACTCAGCTCTTCCACCAACAACTTCAAATCTTCCTTTCACGCCCTGCCTAGGAAGGCCATATCGATACCAAAAGCACAGCTTTATCGAATAAAGTTCGATTTCAAGTTCGTCAAAAATAGCACTCGATTCTCAATCCTGTCGACAGCGCCAAATGTCGTGGCTGGTTCGTGAGTGCTTTGAATAAATAGGCAAATAGAAAACTTAACAACAAATTTATTGCAGGTTCGTTCGAGCTACTCTGCTCAGTACCTCTTTCTCCTCCAAGAGCAAACATTCGAATGACGTAACTCTTTTAACTACACTCTCGCTAGTTGCCTAGCGCCATCTATGAACGTTTATTTCCTAACGCTTCAAAATCCAATCACTATACAAACGAAATCATTATTTTAAATTATGACCATAATAACGTTGAAATATTTTGATTAATTAGTTATGTCTGCTAAGAGACAAAAATAATTGAAATAAAAATGGGGAAATCATTCCCTTTATTGAAATTGGGGGGCCATATTTAGGTTTTATTTTGCTATATGTATATTATATACTTTTCTGTTCTAAGTAAAACTTTGTAAGTGAAGGAGGATTTGTGGGTAGGTTGGCAGATAAACTTTATGCAAGACTTCATCGTTGTAATTAGAAATAATTTGATAAACGAAGATAGAGTTGGTCCACGTAGGGCTTTTAGGGCGAATTATGACGATTGACCGAGCCTTGAAGCTTCTTTTTAGGAGACATGTTTACCCTGCCCTTCATTGTCCTTGCTCGACATCAGTAACTCAGTAAGACTTCATAGAACCTGGAAGTTAAAATTGGATGGGATTTACCTTTCTAGATAAGAAAGTGTTCAAAAAATTTCGAAAGACTATCACACGAAATAAAAATTGGCAGAAATCAATCAGCCTTGCTGAATATTTGTTGCTCAATAACAATTCATAGAACCTGGAAGTGAAAATTAGATGGGAGAATATTTTTCTGGATGAGAAAGTCTTCATCAAGTGTCGAAAATCTATCATACGAAGTAAAAATTGCCAGAATCAATATATTTGATTGTTTATTAGTTGATAGTGATTCGCAAACTCTATTTTTTGTATGAACTTCTTATGATATAAAAATTAGCAAGATCTCCACAGGGAATGATTCTTTAGTTTCACAAATCCATGCACCAGCTAATCAGCTTTTATTTTTGAAATGCTATCAAAAAGCTGATTTGCGTCTTAAACCAAGCTACTGAAGGTTCAAAATTAGGTAATTATGATTGAAAACGAACCAAGTATTTCTAAAATATTTTTGTTCCCTTTAAGCAGAACATAGCACTCTTTCTTAACAAATATTAACGGAGAATCGAAACCATGCTGCCATCTATTAACTATAAAAGCATAAAATGATTCATTTTAGCTTAGGAATGATGGGTAGATAGCAGTCGACTTCTTTCGCAAAATCTTCAAAGGAAGCATGAAATGTTTCAAAGAAATAAAACAAATTATACACATGTTTAATAGTATGTTAAAAAAGTAGAAACTATGTTTAATTTCATTTCTTGCTTATTTAATAATTTATTACAACATATATATTTATCACAGAGGAATCTTAAATTGACATCATTATTTTTTCATTTTATGTCCATAACGAAGTAATGCTACTTGCATGGAATTGAATTTAATTCAATAATGGATAATGCAGTTCGAAATTTTTAAAATTGTATAATTTATTTGAGAACAAAACACTGTACTAAATTCCTGAATTCCATCATATTAGGAAGTGAATAAATAATAATAAAAAATAGATAAATAAAAAAAATTTGATTATGAAATTCAATTTTTATAACTATTAAACAAATTAAATAAATAAACACACTCATATATATAATAAATAAAAAAAATCACATATATTTTCTAAAAATTCAAAACAAAGCAGGAAATTAACACGCTTTCTAAAAAAATATAACCTGAGCTTTAACGCGTTTTACAATAGGAGAGAAAAAATTACCATTGCGAATATTTATCTCATTAAGATATATGCGATATTTTGGAAATAATTTAATTTATATAAAGTCTAATTGATCATCAATGGTCAAACAATTTGAAATGTGGCCTGGGGACTTACAAAATAAAGAGGGTACTTAGTAAAAAATAATTACTCATTTGTAATGAGACCTGATTACCAATAAATTTCTATTAAATATATCAGTAATTAAAGTATCCGACTACATAAAAACGCTGGTTATCGAACACATTGTAGAATTTTTTTTATTGTTATTGTTACTTCTTGCAGTTCAGACTTTCCTCTTTCCAAAACAGTTTCTCTTCCCTAGGAAGAAGGTCAGATTTACAATCCAAGATTACACTTATTTTCAGCTAAAATTTGTCATTAATTTTAATTTTCTCAAAACTTTATTTTTCCCAAAAATTCTCCATATATAGCATGATATCTCCAAAACTAATAGAGGTATTTATGTAAAAATATCAGTGTGTGTTTTAAGTAATATGGGCAATGAAATGAACCAAAAGTTTTATTGATGGTTAAATATTTTTTTTCATTTATAGGTGTTTTTAAAAAAATTAAGTTGTAAATTTACGGAAAAAAATCCATATATATGTATATTTTTACTCATCACTTCTTTGGGTCTCAAGATTTTTCTTAGATTTTGGTTCATTTCATTCATCATTATATACTGTAACTTATGTTCAAAGAGAAATAAGATTGTTGCACTGTCATTTTGTGTAGATTGTTAACCGTTTATCTTAAATTTCATTAAACCTTACTATAAATTTTCCTATTTTTCAAATTATATCATATTTCCATACATTTTTTTTTTGTATTTATAGTGTCTTTAATTGACAATTCATCTAAAAACCAAAAATAGTTTTTAAAAAATCTGATGTTTCAAAAATTGTCCTTCAAACGTAGTCGGATACCTTAAGAAAAAATGTTCTTTCTGGAATCTAATTTTCGGATGTTAATAGTTCAGAGAAGTTATTACACAATATATTATTGGCATGACATGCTTTTCACAATAGCAAAAGGCTGGTTAAACATTATTTCCGGATCTGCATCTGAATTTGAGGCGAATGGGCTGAGTTGGATGAAGGGAGACTTTCATTATTGGTTTCACTTTGTCCCTGGAATCCAGAGATTCGACTGTGAAATGTCTCAAAATGGTGCACATGAGAGTCTTCAATTTCATTTCCGCATATTTTTGGCCTATAAAAAGACAAAAAATACAGTTTTAATACCCAGAAAAGAAAAATACCAGCAGATCATATTACATTGAAATATTTTGTTTGCCTTATGATCCGTGATAAAAAATTGACGAGATTATGCTTTTAAAAATCTACTCAAAATTGCATCAAATAACCTGAAACTAGTTGTAGCCTTTAAATTCCAATTTTTAAATTTATGGTGTCTAGTTCTGAAGCAATATAAGATATTTCAAATCAGAGTGTGCATGTTTGGTCAAGGGGTTATGTCACGCGACTACGGACATAAAGGCCCCGAGTTCGAACCCATTGGTGACTATGGTTCTGAACTAATAAATGCAACCTTCGTGGCGCCCTCTAGTGGTAGCGAAAGTCATCAAAACGGTTGGCGCGACAAAAATGTTAACGCCCCTCTTAACACTTGTCACAATAGGAACGTTCGTAGCCCGCCTTAACGTTTGGTGCAATAAAAACATTCGTTGCCTACCATAAACGATGCGATAACACCTTTCATTTCACTTCCAACTCACTGGGGGGGGAGTAATGTGGCGGTAAGTTCATAAGCCACACAAGAACTTCCAGACCGGAGTGTGCACTTTTGCTCTGATGTTATGTTACGCGGCTACGGACCCAATGGTGCAGAGATCGAACCTCAAGAACGGACAGATTTATTGGCAAAATAACTGGCTACTCCAACCCACCCTAGGCACTCGGAAATAAATACCGGATAAGACCCGACCACCGTCGCAGCAAGACTTACCGGAATTGTAGTTGAAACCTAAGAGTTACCACCTACCCCGCCACAACCTATCTGTAAAGAATTACTTTCCGTCATCGGTGGCAGGAGTTTTCTTGCACTCACATGGGTTGCAACAACCAATTACCATGATGGGAGCTTCTCCTCATTTTTGAGGCTCTCCCGCCTCTAGCAGGAGTTATTTGTAGAATATATTATATTTTTGAGCAGCCGAATATAACAGTTACTGAAAAAAAAATTCTAAAAAATCGCCGTTAGCGATTTTGTAATTTGGAAGCGTAAGTATTGTCAAATCAAAATATTTTGAGCAAAATTTCCTTTAATTGGATCTTTGTGGATCGAGATAATTATTGCCTCCGTTGGAGTGTTTATATAAAAACAGTTTACTAAAGATTACGATTAAAGATTATCTATTATTCTAATGAATTCATTATTTAGAGCAGCTCACTGTTATCTTCATCATAGATAAGAAGCCTTCTCATCGACGAAACACAAATTTTATGTCAAAAATATTTTGAAAATTAAAACAAATTGCTCATTCAAACCATTTAAGTTGATAAATATATTTATTTATTATACAGCATAAGTGTTCAAATATGGTTTTCAAAACATTACATGTCTCAAACAATGTTTAAATTATTATTACATATTTTTTTCCATCAAAAATAAGCATACGAAAGATTAATCTCATTTTGTCCGTTTCCAAATTTCAGAATGGTTCGGAGAAACTAAAACATCTCAGGTATTTTGTGGATTTTCAAAGAGCCTCTCAAAAGCATCGTATATTATCTATTTAAATAAAAATGAATGCTTGTCTGTATGTCTCATATGCTCTGCCTTACTACTCATTCAATTCCGGTAAAACTTCAACAACATATTGCTTGCACGTACGCGAAGTACGTAGAAATAATATAATAATCTAAAGTATAAAAAATACTTTCAAATCTAAAACAGATTTGAATAAGGAGACACCGCAGATCCAGTAAAGAGGCAAAATTAAAAATAGATGTTAATATTTCGTATCGATTGTATGCAAATGTAATGCAAGTTATTTCTCTGAGGTTATAGTTTTATTAGAGGGTTTACGAGAAAGTTTAGGGAAACCAATCCTTAGGTTTGTAATTTTAACTAACCTTTTAATACAATTTTAGCGTTTTTTGCAGTCACTTCCGAAAATATTTTCGTATAAATAATATTGCTCCATCTTAGTTTTCAAAAAAGTATCTTTTCAACTATATTAAAGATTTCATGGTATAAACATATTTTCTAAGTTTCATCAATATTAAAACAAGATGTTTTAATCACCTTTTCTGACATTAAACATGAGAATTCTGGACGAATATGAAACGAATGATGGGATACAATAAATAGATTCTTTCATTAGTATTCTGAAAGAACACCGAGCTTTGTAATTCTAAAAGAACATACACATCTAATACATAATGATGAGTATTTGTCTGTAGAATAGAGTAATGGAAATGGAATAAGTACTAGTTATGCTTCTCCTCTACATATCCTTCAATTTCAACGAATGTATTAATTGCAGACAAGAAAATAAGCATCATCCTTCCTATCATGCTTAATTCAGCAAGATAACTATTTCAAATTCCAAAAGATATTTCCACGATTATTTCTTCTGCGGCAGCAAAGAGGCGGGCACGAGCTAGTATTTCATAATAATCCAAAAATGTCCCAAAACTATTAGTGCACAACTGTATGATGATACAATGTTTATGAAAAGAACGCGCGTGTTATATTCTTGGGGTGATTAAGCCAAGTAGGCATCCGCTTAATACTATACATTCTTAATATTCTCTCTACCAGGGTTTAATCTCCAGAATCGGACATCTATGAAATAAGATGATCCCGTTTTCTCTATCTCTTAATCACATTAGAGTAGACGATCTAAGGAAATAGTAAATGTGAATTAATTATAAAATACTTTTGAATCACAAGTGAGTCATGTTACTCCGGTGTGTCGGATTAGAGTCACGTAACATCCGTGGGTCACAGTGTCGTCAAGCAACATCTGTGAACACGTAACATCTGTGAGCCTCAATGTGAGTCAAGCAACATTTGTACGTCACGTAACATCTGTAAGTCACAGTTGAGTCACATCAATATGGACAACGATGGGCTAATGGCAAGGCCTTGATACCGGAGATTTGTGGTTCTGAACCCGATTCTACCGAAGAACCGTCATGTAAGAAGGTCTGGTGTATGTCAAATCCGTTAGGCCCTAACGTCCTCCCTCTGGTGTGGTGTGGAAACTTGGAAAGGGGAGTGGCATATATATTAAAAAAGTACAAAGACACAGCGCAAGTCGCACCTTTTAGAATATTTGCAAAATAACATATGACAATTATACGGTATTAAGAATTCATCTTCTAGAATGATGTCTATCTCCCATGTTGGTACATTATCCCCAGTTCGTGCATTTTCCTGGTCATCTGACAATGGTTCAAAATTACGAAGGCCGTCCTAAAATAGTGCTAGCATTGCTTCGAAACGGGACGTCGGCATAACTAAACTAACCTAAATAGCGGTTTGATGTGTTAAGAATGTTTTGAGTCTCACCAATGCAGCTCCTGGCACCGGCAGAAAACGGGATGTAGGCGTATTCCGGTATGTTGGCGCTATTTTGAGGTAGAAATCTGTCCGGATCGAACTTCTCTGGCTCGGGAAAAACATCTTCGTCTCGGTGAAGAAAGTACAGAAGCACAACGCAAGTCGCACCTTTCGGAACCACGTAGTTACCTTCGAAAATACACAATGGCAATTAAATGGCATTAAGAATACATATTCTAGCATAGTATCTTCGTAAATATTAGATAGGGGAAAATAAATCAAATATTTTGTCAGTAGATGGTGATTAGTGATCGATATCTTTAAAAGTATTGATCAAACAATTTCAGATTTATGTGCGTTGCTAAGTTGGAATTTTTGTCTAAAAGAATTTCTTTTCCTCATTTTTGTTTGGTCCATTCATTTGTGAGCTACAGGGTTTTAAAAATGGAAGTTAACAAAGAGAAAAATTCGTTATATTTTACTTTTCTTTGATAAAGATGAAAATTCAAGCCAGGCAGCTGAAATTGTGAATATGGTCTAGATACTGTTACAGATAATTACGTACAATTTTGGTTCCGTCGATTTTTTGGTGTATTTGTATTTGGTGGATTCTTTATTTATGAGTTGCTTCCATATGACTAAACTAAATTCTGATCTCTACTGTCAACAACTGGACCGGTTGAAGCTAGCGATTGACCAGAATTGGCCAACAGAAGAAGCGTTGTGTCCATCAGGACAACTCTCAACTACACACGTCTATAGTGACTGGCCAAAAGCTCCGAGAGGTTGGATGGGAAGTTTTAATGCATCCAGCATGTAGTCTGGACCTGGCATCAAGTGATTACCACTCTTTTCTTGCTTTGCTAAACTTTCTTAGTGTTTAGAAACTGGCATCAAGAGAAGACTGTGAATGTTGCGTACAAGAGTTGTTTTTGTCAATAGGAGCCAAAAGCTCTATAAAAGAGGCATTATGAAGCTACTTTTAAAATGGTGACAAGTTGTAGAACGAAACGGTATCTATTTGACCTAAATCGGACAATCCAAAACGTGATAAATAAAGTTTTGAAGTTCACGTAAAAAGAATGGATTTTTTCCCCAACTTAATATTAATCGGATGAAATTAAAAACTTAATTATTTTCCGAAGCTTATTTCAATGAAACATTACAGTCGAAATTGATCAACTTTTAATCAAATGTACGGGATGTATTCGGAAAGTATATACTGTTTCATCGTACTGCCTCTACAACGCTTCAGTCTGCTTTCCATGCGGTGCTTAATGCGCATGTATTAAGCACCATTCCTACGACCTGTGCTCCTGTTGCAATCGATACTCATTGTCACTTAAAAACTCTTCAAGAAAATGGATTCAGCATACTTTTTTGCTGGATACCTAGTCATGTAGGTATAGCCTATATAACAGTGCCTAGCAATGTAATATAGGTTATACCTATTTCATGTAGGCAATGAAAAGGTTGAAAAGGTGGCCCTACATCGTCTATCACTACACTGATATGTTTGCGACATGTGATGAGTGTATACTTTCTGTTTGACAAGAGTCCTGGAATCAAGAAATACAAAACAAATTGCATTTTATTAAACCTGCTATTGACTGGTGGCCTGTTGTCTTGATCAGAGGAGCAGAGGATAAATTAACCTTTTATTTACTGAATTGTGTTGCCAGCCATTTTTCAACATTTTTGCGCCAGTAGTTTAAATTCTTTTGCAAAATAGTAACAGGGAACCCAAGAAAAAAATGTAATCAGCAGAAATATCTTAAATAATTTAATTATTATTTAAATATTTTAATTACTACTTTTATCTTATATTAACTTCATGTTATTTGAGTTATATTCTCCGTGTTCTGTAGAATACCATCAGCAAAACTTAGTCACATAGTAAAGATCTAAGCTAGATACCAACGGTACTTTCGAGTACCGTCAGAAAATAAAGAGTTAACGAGATCGCGCACTGTCACACGCTGACTAAACATCTTTTGTTTGGTCAGTGTGCACAGATGTGCTCAGAGTGCGGTGTCAATTGTTCAGTTTTTACATATTTTAATTCAATGTCCTAAATTAAATTCTCATCGCATGTGGTATTTTAATTCTTTAACATCGGGGATGCGTGAATGGGTGGGAATCTCACAAGAATATCTTTGAATTGTTAAGAGAAATCAATTTTATCCATGTTATATAAAATTCCTAAGGATTTTAAACATCTTCTTGGAATCTTTTCTGTAATTGGAGTTCTAATTGTAAGATTTTTTGTTCTTTAAACTTATTGTATTTTGATTTTTTTTAAAGCAAAACGCTGTTATATTTTAACTTTAATAAAACATTTTTTTAATAAATCATTTGGCGATAAACACGCACCACCTGCTTTGGCGTGGCATGGTCAGCTTTGGCCGGAACCAAGGTACGCCTGATTGGTGCCAAACCACCGTGACCCGTATCGTATATACCTGTGATTGTATATTTTTCAAATTTATATTTGTGTCATTCGTGTTAATAAAAGTCGTCGTCGCTCGCTACTGTAGTCTGCTGATTGTTTTCACACCATACACCGACTGCAAGCGAACTCGGTGAATTGACAGTCTTAGAGGTGGAATACGTAACATTATGATTGATTCAAATTGGCCCAGCGATTAAAAATCAAAGCGAACAGAATTTGAAATTCATTTAGAAATAAAATAAGAAAATAACAACAACAGAGTTTATCTCTTACATATATTGATGTCTTCATTGGCTTCCCTTGCAAACAGGGGTACGGCTGGATAAAGCCGGGCAGATTCCTGAAAGAAAAAGCTACATTTCACTTTCTGGTTTGTTGTTGCTAATGGCGCTTTACGAGCCCGCTGACAGAAAGCTGTCAGCGATTGAAGCCTAAATAACGCACCTTGTTTTTTCAGTAGCGCTAACTAGGGCGAAAAATACGACTTAGCTACTTCATGCTTCATATTCGCATGCACAGTCTCATTTTACATTGAGGCCCACTTGCACTACTCACAGGTAGAACACAGAATAACAACCATGCCCGAACCGGGACGCCCAGATCACGGGGAAGGGTTTAGTTTAGGTTAATTATATATACGACCCATTTTAAAGCAACATTAGGGCTATTTGGGGAAGGACATCTCAATTTTGAACTATTTTCAGATGAACATCCGAGATGGCACCCCCTCATCAAGATTCAGAATCACGGATTGTCCCCGACAGATTTAAGGTGAGCTAGACCCTCTTACAAGACAGTTCTTCAGGGCAATCGGGTCTCGAGTCTGAAACCCTCCAGTTCCAAAACCGAGACCTTACCACCAGGTAACCTCTACCCTCTTTAACGTTTAGAAAAGAGCGAGACTGATATTCACTTTCTTATTCACAAAAAAGTTCAATAAAGACAGAATAATTCGCATCCTTTATTAATTTATTTTACTATCAATTTCAAACCAAAATTTATAAGTTAACGAGCCGTTTCTGATGATTTTTTGATTTGACAAAATGAATAATTGCTAAAATTTTTTAATAAATGTTTATGTAATTGGATCTAAAAGACTTTTGCAGCAAAATATTTTTTAAAATTTTCAATAATCACTTAACTCCTACTATTTTATAAGCTTGTGTCATTCAGCTCATTGTACTGTGCTTTTCCCTCATTCTCCGATTTCCCTAAAATTCCGAATACTTTTCCCTAAGCCACCCAAAATTTGCCCCTTTATTTTAAACTGCTGCATTAAATTTCAATCAATACAAAAAATTTCTGGAATCAAACATATTTTTAAGCATATGAATGCGGAACACATAATAGGCTAGCATCGATGGCTTATCAGTACTGCAGATCATTATAATTCGATAATTTATACGGTGCTGATTAAAAAAATTATCTGATTCTATATAAAATTCAGTTTACAACAGTAACATTATTAAATTTGAATCCTACGGCCACATTGGTATGCTGGGTTTGAAACCTTTCTAGGCGAAAAACCGCTGTATAAACGGGTATTTAAATCAATCGAGGTCAAACGCCCTCCCACTGATGTGGTGTGGAACTTTGAAAAAGGGGTGCCAATCAGTTGTCGTCTTCGTCGTGTGACAGCGCTTCAGAATTATGAACTCCGTGTCCCAAAAGCTCTAGTGTTGCCTTAAAATAAGACGTTAATTTAACTTGATGATGATGATGTCGTGTCCGTGTTTCCACGGAAAGGGGGTGCAGTAGCTTCTGAGTGTAAAGACCCCTGAGCACCCAGAGGGCAAAAGTCTGACTTCTAGCTCAAATGAAGATGACACACACACATTCGCTTGCACAACCCCTTTTTACAGGGGGGGGGGGCACATTCACACGCCTCACAGACAGAACATAGAATAACAACCATGCCCGAACCGGGATGCCAGATCACGGGGAAGACGCGCTACCCCTGTGCCAGAACGCCGGCAATTTAACTTAATTTTTAACATTAATTTAAGTCAAACCGAGAATACCCACCATTACTAATCTTTAGATATTAACACTAAAGTGTTTTAATATTAAAAAATTGTTATTTTGGCGCAGAAATGTGAGTTACCAAATTTTAAGAACAAAATTATTTAATTTATTCACCATTTTTTAATGTTCCGGTCCCATACCGTAAATAAAAATTGATCTAAAATATTTTATTGTGAATTAGTACTTCTGAAAAAACTACAGGTTATCCACAGTTTTTATATCCGGTATTAAATACCGGAAATCTATTCACTCTAGAAAAAGTAATTCACGTTCAAACTTTAATCTTAAACGTACTTTTAAAAATCAAGTTTGAAATATTTCTAGCAATAACTAAAGTAATTTGAGTTTTTTAACATTATTAAAATAAATTATTATTTACTGCGCTTTAAATATTTCTTAAATTAATTAAAAATCGTAGAAAATTTGAAAAGTTAAATTGAATAATATAAAAGAGTAAATTTTGAATTTCTAGAAAGACTGAAAATTAGTTCTAAGTCTTTTTCAGCAGAAACTTTTCATTTTTTTTTCAATTTTTTATGAATAATTTTAGCTTGAATTTAAATTAAATTTAAAAACTCCTAGGAGTGCTCATTTTAATTTTGAAATGTTTCTTTTTATTTTAATCTTGATAGTTCTAATTCTAAAGATCGAATCTCAGGTTACATTTCGTCTTTCAACAGAAATAATTACTTCGGAAGTTTTATAATTAGTTTTAATGACTCTGATGTCTTTGATTTTCCCTAAGTAGGGAAAATTAACATCATAGAAACACGCACTTTTTATTTCGACAGTAATAATTGCTTCTTAAGTTATAATTAAGAAAAGTTAAGGGACATCTGAAGAAGCACTTTGTATTACGAACTGCTTCCAAAGCAGTAATCAAAATTAAGAAATAATGACTTCTAAAGCTTTAATCAAAAGAAAATAAACAATATCCCAAGATTCACTTCGTCTTTCGATAGATATAGGGGCTTCCGAAGCTTTAATTGAGGGGAAATAAATTACATCACTGGATGCACTTGGTCATTCGACGGAAATAATTGCTTCCAAAGTTTTAATTAAGGAAAAATAAGCAACATCCCAAAATGCACTTCGTCTTTAGGCAGAAATAATTGCTCTCAAAGTTATTATTTCTGATTATAGCTATTAATTCTCACTTATTTGCTCTCCAAGAAATTATAAGCAACATCCCAAGATTCACTTCCTCTGTCAGTGGAGAACTTTTCCGAAAGGGAAATTCAAGACTCCTTCTGTCGTAATGAAGTAGCTGTTTTGATTGTTGATTCTTGCTTCAAGATATGATGGATGCATGAATTCTATGATCCTCATCATTACGAAAAAATGTTAAGTTACCACTCCTTCACTTTAATATATATTTGGGAAATATAGAGGAAATCTGGAAAATACTGAATACCTGCAATCAAACGGTTTTTGCATTCCATAACCAACTTTGTGATCGAACGAATGCTGATGGAAAGTCCACATCGTATTTTGTATTATTGTAAATATACTAATTAGTTTGTGAAAGATATGTAACCAGTTTCTTACTTTTATCACACAGTCGAGATACTGCAGGTTCCTCAGATCCGTCTCCGAGACGGGTCTCTCCGCATCTCCTCCGAACATTTCGTCCAACTCTTGGTGTATCTTGGCTTGCACCTCTGGGTGAAGTCCGACGAGGTACAGAGCCCAGCTGGTGCTCGTCGCAACGGTTTCATGGCCCTGATGGCACGCAAATAAGGAATGATTAATTTTCACTTTCAAAACTCTTTAACTTAAAATATTATTTAAGCATATTTAAATTTAAATTGCGTTTTAGTTATACCAACGCCCTATTTAGAAACAACTCGAAGGCTGTTTTGGATTGACCTAGAAATTATGAATCGTTTCCACAGGATAAGGACGCTATGCCAAGGCTGGCACCTAATTATCCAAAGGAACGACAGTAAGGTGTAACATTCTCAGTGCCAGATAAAATTTGAGCAAGATCAAAAAATAAAACGGGTTTTTGAAATAACAAGGGTCTAAGTCTCGATCCCACCCATTTCAAGATCTTAATATGAGCCATCGATTTTC
>JAPMOQ010023767.1:0-53671 GCA_026543055.1 Argiope trifasciata | reverse complement strand
CCTGTTTAATTTACTTGTTTGGAATATTTACGTGATCATTGCAATTACAATTTTTGAACTGAAGAATAAGTTAATTCGTCATTGAAACATTTTATAGCATTTTAAGAATTTCAGTCTCGTAACATACTTTCTAAAGTGTCTGCAAAAATTTGAGAAAATTACACGCTCCATTTTTGAACAAGATCTTGCGTAGCCTGGTTGGTAGAGCGTCAGTCTCGTAACCGAAAGGACGCGGGCTCTGTCCTTCGTCTTGAACAAAGACCGCCGAGTTGAGTCATGGCAGTTGGGGCACGTTCAATAGGTCGTGACCGCAAAGTCCTCCCAGTCCCCATCACAAATGATACCTTTGGAGGGTACTGAATCAGGGATGAGTCAGTCTCTGGTTTGGATCTGACTTGCGGATGGATGAATGAGTTTGACGCCCCCTGAAAAGGGTTGTGTCGTGTGTGTTCGAGCAAAGTCGCCCTTTCACTTTAACGGTGCTCGTTTACAACGAAAGCCGCACGCTTCTGCCTTTATTTGGAAGAGCTCCGATCATTCAGGCTTCGTATGACCAAGTGGTATTAGACCCACCACCACAAGATTTTGCCTTTTACTATTTTTTAAAACGCAAAAAAAAATGTTTGAATTTTAAATAACTATCGTCTTCTAATTGGAAGTTTTTTTCTTACTTAGATATTTTTTAAATATATATTAAGAAAAAAATTAGAAATAGAAGTCATAATTTTTTTGAAAAAAAAAATGATCTCTAAACTTTACTTTACTTTGAATCTATTACCAACCCGTTGTGAAGCAATAGGACGATTTTGGGACGAACCTCCTCATTTTGTACCTCTGTCGGATGACGAGAACGACATCTGAAACGGCACCCCCTTCTCCACACCATACCACACCAAGAGGGTGACGTTTAGCTCTGACGGATTTAACGAGTAACAGACCTCCTTACATGACGTTCTTCGGTAAAATCAGGTTTAAAACCTGAAAACTTACAGCTCACAAACGGAATCCTTACCACCAGACTCAACATCGCTAGAGAGAAAATTAAGTAAATCATTAAAAAATCACGTACGCACACGTATATTGGATACAGCTAGAATCGAATAGGGGACCTTATGGTTGCCAGCCAGATAACATAACCACAAGACTAAACGTGATCACTCAGTCTTGATGATATTATCTGGCTTATAAAGCTTCCACTACAATATCCCCCTCCAGTGAGAGATGAAATGAACGATATCTTGTTGTTGTTGAGTGGTGATCTTATTGGCTGTGGAATTTTTTTTAATGTGTCTTACCCATTTATTTTTGTGTGATTATTTATCAGCTTCATTCTTTAATTGGCTGGTTATTTATCAGCTTCATTTTTTTATTGGCTGATTATTTATCACCTTTTTTATTTAATCTTTTCGTGTAGAGGGCGCCACAACAGCTGAACGAAGGATGTGAATTTATTTTTATTTTCACCATTGTTGCGATTGGCAGGATCGAGCTAGGGACCTTATGGTTTGTAGCCACATAACATAACCACAAGACTTAAAGTGATCACTCAGTCTCGAGGATATAATCTGGTTTATAAAGCTTCCAACACACACATACACATACACAAAACTCTAACTATCATAATTGCTAAGTCAATTATTTTGGTATTTAGGAAGTAAAATAAAACATTTTTTACCTCTGTGAATCTGTGAGGAGAAAGCAATTTCAATTGCTTCCCCTAAAACGTTGAAGAAGCTTGGCGCGTTTCCGGGCAGCCGTTGGCAGCATTTCTTCCTCCAAAAAGACAATCTCAGAAAGATGACGAAGACGACAACAAAGGCGAAAATTGCATACATTTCTTTAGCGTTTCCTCTGATCGGTTGGCGATTTTTACTTGTTCCCAATCAGTTTGTGATAGCTTGCTATTTGGCAATTTCGTGTCGCCTTAGGAAATCTTCCTCTTCGCTAGAAAGTTTTTGATTAATAGAGCCATCATAAACATGTAACAGAAAATTTTTTTTAAAATTCAATTTCTACTAAGGTCAACAAAGATTTTTAAAAAAAATAACGTTTTATTAAATAATTATCAAACAAATTATGAAGCATCAAAAAATGACTTATTTCCTCAAGAACTGAACTTGCATTCTTCACCTTCAAGCAAAAAATACTGACATCCTCGCATTTTACCAATGGAGTTACTGCCTGCCGATTTCATTTTTTGTTGCAAACAGCTAAAACTCTATTTAAAGTATTAAAAATTAATTTAATTTAATAAATAAATTAATATTAAAAAAGTTTATTAATATCGATTGCCATCCAAATCAAGTTCAAAAAAATGTATTTGAACTTGAATGGATGAATAAGAAGTATTTTATTTTCGATTGAAAATTTGGGCAAGATATATAAATAAATAAATATATGCGGAGTTTGGACTACTAGTAAGATTTGAAAAAGAATCATAAAACATTTAATTCTTTATTGATAACAAAAAATGACTCCAATTAGAATAATCAATCAAATTTTAATGCTCCCTACATTTTATTCACAGTACATCCTTAATCTTTCTCTAGTACCTCTTTTTTATATAACAGCTTCATATGTTCACTCATATTATACATCCTCATATTATACATAAATGAATTATTCTTGTATTTTAAAGGATGTGCCAAACTTAACGAAAGCTTTGAATTTGCTACCATTTGTGCAATAAAGTGTATCTTTTGCTGTATTAAGATTTATTCTTTTTCTTGTAAAGCGGCATTCCTATTTTAACAAATTTGAATAAATATAAATTAAAAATAAGTGCTTGGAGTTTATCTAAATGAATTATTTTTTACAGCTTGCCTCTTTTTCATAAAAGAAAATAAATCAAAATCTCAAACTATATATATATATATATATATATATATATATATATATATATGCTTTTTAAAAAGTATTTGTCATTAAGGGCTTTGTAAAATCTCTTATTAATCAAATATTAATATCCAAAAGAATAATTCATGTAGTACTCTTCTTTAATTAATTAGTAAAACTCTTTAATGATTATTAACTCACTAATTTTTTAAAGCATGTCCCTTTTTTATAAAAGAAAATCAGTCCAAATCGGAAACAATATGTTTTTTTAACATTTTTTAAAAGTATATGTTACTAAATGCTTGGTAAAATCTCTTATTAATCAAATATTAATATACAAATGAATAATTCATGTAGTAATCGTCTTTAATTAATTCGTAAACAATTTAATGACTATTAACTCACTAATTTTTTTTAAAGCATGTCCCTTTTTTATAAAAGAAAATCAGTCCAAATTTGAAACATTTTTTTTTTAATTTTTTAAAAATATTTGTTATTAGGTGCTTAGTAAAACTTCTTATTAATCAAATATTAATATAAAATGAATTATTCATGTAGTAATTGTCTTTAATTAATTAATAAAATCCTTATTCACTCACTGAAAAGTATCATAAACTGAAATCAATTTTATGCACATAAGCAACATTCACCTCCTGAAACTTTTAAAATCAAACGGATCTCATAGATTCAAAAAAATTAATCCTTTACTATCAATATTTAAAATATTATCAAAAGGGTTTTTAAGTTTTTGTCAAATTATGAATTCAGCTTAGAAGTTCCCTTTTTTTATTTTGATAAAACTTTATTTAAATTTGACTTCGCCAATTGATTACGTTTAATATTATCTACTAATTAAGTCCATTTTCCTTTCATTATATCTTTCTGACCACACAGATTGTAAAAGTTATTTGTATGCAAGTAAAATATTCTTTAATCGATGTAAATAAAATACAATTAATTTGTATCAAATCCAAAATTAGAAAAAAAGAACTTTACTGTGGTTATCTATTAAAACATTAAAAAAAGTATACGAGCATATTTTTATTTTTTTCTATTTTAGTAAACTTTATTTATCCATTTATTATGTATATAAATATTATAAATTAATTTTCTATGAAAAATCTACTAGATTATAAATTAATACCAGAAGTTTACTAAAGAAAAATATTTAAAAGTAAAATCAGTATCTTAATTAATTTCTCTGTTTATTATAAACTTATTTCATATAAAAACCTTTTTTCCTATCAAAATGATTGCTCCATTCTTTTAAACAATGACATGTATAAATTTAATTGTTAAAAAGCGTTTAAGCTGAAGGATATTCTAAGTTGTTTAAATTAGAATATTCTAAAAATTTGATTCCGGTGTGATACAAAGAAAATATTATCAACATTTCAAAATTGAATTGAGATGTCTTCAATCATCATAATTCGTTTAATCTTTCACAAAATTTATTAGAACTGGAAATGTCATGTAGAATAATACTTTAGAGAAAAATTAAATGAAGTTCGATGTTAATAATTAAATATGAAATTAAATATGTCCGTGATATTTAATCTGCGTATTCTATAGCTTAACATAATTGACATTACTCGTTTTTGAATAAAGTTAGATTCATGCAAATACGAAATGAATAATAAAGGTAATGTGCATGCATTTCTCGATATAGCTTCATACAATGTTTTTATATCGCCTGGTATTTTTGAAGAACTGTGTTAAGTGATATCCGACTAAGTTCGACGGAAAATATTTGAAAAATTGGATTTTTTAGAAACTATTTAAAACAATGGTTTTTAAATGTATTGTCAGTTATAATATAAAATAGTATTAAAAAACAAAATTATTTTAAAATATAATATGTTTTGAGAAAAAGGAATATGTGTAGTAAATGTTAATGAAATTTAACCAAAACGGTTAACACTCTATGCAAAGTTGTAATGCAGCAATCCTGTTTTTAGGATTAAGGTATCCTGTCTACAAGTTCTGGAATATAAAAATGAATGAAATGAACTAAAATCTAAGAAACACCTTTGCGATACAAAAGATTATGGATAAAAATATACGTAAATATGCATTTTCTTCCCTAAATTCACAACTTAATTTTTCTAAAAGCACCTATCAATGAAAAAAAGTATTTGACCAACAATAAAACATTTGGTTCCTTTCATAGCCCATATTATTTAAAACAAATGCTGAAATGTTTGTGTAAATACCTCTATTAGTTTTCGAGATCTCATGTTAACGGCAGAGAATTTTTATAAAAATTATTTTGAGAAAATTAAATGCAAATTTTAACTGAAAAATCTGTGACCCTCTATCATAGGTCTGGCCTTCCTTTTCCTAGAAAAGATAAACTGTTTTGGAACGTGAAAAGTATAAACTTCAAGAAACATCAACAGAAAAATTCTCCAATATGGTCAATAACCAGCGTTTCTAACGTAGTCAGATACCTTAAACAGGGGGGGGGGGGGAGAAGGAAACCGAGACTAGACAGTTACTGTTCGTTGATGAACAGAACGTAATGCTGGGGTCCTGCATAGGGGTAGCGCGTCTTCCCAGCTATCTGGCATCTCGGGGTCGGGCATCACTGTTCTTCTGTGTACTCTATGTGATTAGTGCCCCTGTAAAAAAAAGGTTGTGCAAGCGAATACGACGCATGAAGTAGTTAAATCGTATACTTGGTCCTACTATTTGTGCTACTGAAAAAGCATGAGACTCTCACTCGGCTTAAATCGCTGACAGATCCATAAGTGGACTTGCCATAAGTAACAACATCAACGACAGAATGTAATAGTAACTTAGGGGTGATTCCAAATATGAAACAAAAAAAACTCTGCTTCATGCATTTTCAATCTGATCTTCTGAGAGAAGACGGGAGAATATTAAGACACCTTGCTTGAGAATGAGTATTTTTAACGTTATTAAGTGTTTTTTAAAAAAATAATTACGTAAAATGCAGAAGTTTTAAGAAAAATTATACAGAAGTAGAATCTATGAAATAGAATATATTCTAGCAGTTTTATGTCGAAATGAAAGAAAATTCTATAAATATTGAAGAAAATATATGTACTTCTAGTAAATAAATCTTAATCACACATGAGCGAAATGTATGATATTTTTCATTTCGAAATTTCAGAGCCAGATATATTAGATAATTCATTTACAAATCTGATTTTGGACCTCATTATAGCCCAAAATTACACAATGCAAAGAAAAAAATGTCTGTATTGCTACTAGATAAATATCAATGATTGTAAATTGAACTTCAGAAATGAAATTCAAATATATTTCAGCGCCTTTATTTTGTTATTTATCATTATTCGCATAGGTTTAGCTTATATTTATTACTTGTAATATATATTTGAGAATTTTTTAGCATGCAATATTATCATTAGATTTTTTCGTAATGTACATTCTTAAATAATAAAGTAAACAGAAACCACTAAACTAAGCAGAACTTTGAACTGCATGAATGTGAAACTTCGTAGAACTTTGAAAAATGCAGCAAGGCCTAGAATTTCACTAAGTCTTCCTTTGACGGAGACAAATTAACATTAATAAAGGAAACTCATATTGAATACTAATAAATCAGATGCATTTTAAAATTACGTCATAGTAGGAATAATGAGTTATTGACAAGAAAAATTAAAAGCATTTCGTGTTAGAAACACTGTTCAATTCTAAGTAAAAAAATAATATTTTGCACTTTGGGGAAAAAAGCCTCATTCTTATGTAAGAAGATTTTAACATGTAATCGAAATATACTCGTTTGTACTTTATTAAAGTACCAGGATTTGAAAGATGTTTCACCTAAGTATTTTGTGTACTGAGTGGTTATTGATCAAGGATAAATTTTTATCAAAACTTTCAATGACATTCGATTTTCTAGATAATGAATATCAAAGGTGGGTTCACACGAGGCCTCCTATTGCCTGCATTCGTTGTCGTTAAGCTATTTTTCCAGCATTGTCCTCTTACAACAGTTGAGACAACATGAACAACGTTTGTCCCGACGGGACAACTATTTGCCACTGTCCCGTTGTGGTCACGTGATTTTCCAGAAGTAGGAGTGATCTTCTATTGCGGGCAATAGTGAGAATCATGTGAATCCACCTTAAGAAATCCGACGAAACATTGCTCAAGACTAAGTACTTTTTGAATTATCAAGTGTTTTTTCAAATAATTCCTCTGAATATAATGCAGAAGTCTCAAAAAAAATATACAGACCCTGTAGAATATATGAAAATTTTTCTGGTTTTATGTTGTAATTAAAGAGAATTCTATAAATATTGCATTAAATATGTGCACTTCTAGTAAATAGATCTGAATTACGCATGAGCGAAATGTATGGTATTTTTCATTTCGAAATTTCAAAGCCAGATATATTAGATAATTTATACACAAATTGCAATTGAATACTATAATGAATCAGAAATATATATTATAATAAAGATAAATACATAAATATATTCTACAGAGTCGTAGTATATAATATTTTTGTATTGTATATAATATTTTGAATAACAAAATAAAGGCGCTGCAATATATTTGAACTTCATTTCTGTTCAATTTACAATCATTATAGTTTATCTTGTAGCAATACAAACATTTTTTTTTCATTGTGAAATTTTGGGCTATAATGAGATCCCAAATTAGATTTGTGTATAAATTATCTAATATACCTGACTCTGAAACTTCGAAATGATAATTATTATATATTTCGCTCATTAGTTAGTATTCTAAAATCTTAATTACGCATGAGTGAAATGTATGGTATTTTTTATGGTATTTTTCTTTTCGAAATTTCAGGGCCAGATATATTAGATAATGTATACACAAACTGCAATTGAATACTATAAAGAATCATAAATATATTAGTATTTTAAAGAGCCGATTAGTTTAGTTTCATTCAGTTATATTAATGTCCCGTTGTAAAGCAACACTAGGGCTATTTTGGGACGGGCCTCTTCATTTTGAAGTACGGTCAGATGACGAGAACGACCCCTGAGCCGGCTCTCCTCTCTCCACACCACACCAGCTGGCCTGAGAATTTTAAAGTGGAATAGAGCCCCCTCACACAGCGGTTGAATCGAGTCCCTAACCTGAAATCCTCCGAAGCCGAGACCTTACCACCAGGTCCCCGCGGCCCTCTTTAAAGCCGAATTTCAATTGCTCTTTAAGAAAAGTTGAAGACTTTTAAAGCGTCTTTAAGTCTTAAAAAACTGGTTATTCTTTAAACTTGAATCTCATTTTGAAATCTAAAAAAAGTTCAAAATAAACTAAATATCTTTTTAAAAGCCAATGCCACCAGGAGAAAAAATTTAAATTGACTGGCAATATAAATTTTGATAAAGTCTATAGCATTCATTAAGATTGTTTATATTTAACTATATTATTTATATTATATACTACTTATATTATTTTTTTAATAAAAAATACTGCCCAATAAAAAGAAAAATAAGGTTGAATACTTTTGCCTAATTTGTAAAACTAAAATGTATAAATTGGAATATTGAGATTTTTTTTGTTTAATTTATTGAATATTTTAAGTAAAAACTCAATGAATTTGGAAATATGGATAAAAACAATCATACAATTAAAAAACAATTATTTCAATGTTTAGAAAATATTCTAAAGAACACACACAAAATATTAAAGATTGTATTCTTTGGATAAATATATAATTATGTATCTTTTGAAATAAGGTTATCTAAAATCTGTCAAAAGTTAGACAATTTAATAGAAATATTTCAATACAATTTATCTTCACAATATATCTCATTAAAATTCAGAGCAGATAAAAAATAGAAATCAATAAAAGATAAGCGATATCAAATTTCGAAACAGGAAACAGGAAATTTCTTATAGCTGATTAATATTGTAATATATGATTATGAAACCAAAGATGCATTCAACACACATATAAATATATTAAAGATAACGAGCAATTTTTATAAACATATCACTTCATATTTATCTTCCTCTATTGATTTAAAAACATGATATCGAAGTCTGAAGTCGAAATGACGTACTTTCGGTACAGGACGTAATCTATTGGTTTTCGTCCTGTGAGTAAAATGACAAAATAAGAAAATAAATTCACTCTAAAGAAGATCGGAAAGCGAAAAATGGATTGAAGCATTTTATTTTCGTTAATGCAGTTAATTTTTATCAGTGAAGAATTTTTACTCGAACAAATGAATGCCATTAGACTCGTATATACACAATGCTCTATTTATAAAATGAATCTTAATGAAAAAGAAACTTAGGGATTTTCAATAAACAGATTTGATATGAAGAAATTTTATTTTCTTCAGTGTAAACTCTCGAAACAAAGTGCATCCATTCATGTGTTAATAAAATTTATAGAATTTTATTTAGCTTTATTAGAGTAAACTTAATGTATTACATAATGCATGTACAATAGTAATAAATAAATGAACACTGTAAACTAAAATGATAAATAATAAAAAAAGGTAAACTTCATTTATTCTAATTATATTTAAATTAATTGTAATTAATTTTATGCTTTATGTTAAGCGTATCTCTGTAACTTTCTCCCCAGCTTTGCTTTACCATATCTTCGGAAAAATTGTATACCAAATTTTTTTCCACATATACATTATTGATGTCATTTTAAATGATACCTTAAAAGTCCCTGAAATTTTTTTAGTGCAACTTTTTATCTTTTACAGTGGGAGGAGGGATGTGTATCGTAATATAGACTAATAGTATATAGAGTAATAACATTGGTAATAAATTTAAAAATTTTTACTTCCTTAATCACTTTCGTCCATTTCTTCATTAAATAACTTTTTATGTTTGATAAAGGTTTTATAACTGGATATAAGGATAAAAATGGGATTAAGGATAAAAGCGTTTTCTCTAACAAAATATTTCCGTTTTCACCCTTCAAACGATGAACACTTGTATAATGACCCTTGATATGACCTTACTTGTTGGCTGCTAACTCAAGGATACAGTATAATTACACACTGATTACTCCCGCCTTCCCTAAAAAACAGAGCGGCCGAATCACTGAAAAGTAACGCTTGCGGGAACTGTGATCGAGTCCTAAGAAAAAAAATGCACGTTCTTAGAAATAAAATAAAAAGTGTATTTTTTTGTGTAATTTAGAAAAACCTTAAAAAATTATTTCATTTCACCTTTATTCCATGTTGAAGCGAAAATTCTCCTATTTACCATTGCGAAAAATTGGGACAGTTCATAATGAATTGATTAATGCAATCGAATTTTATGCCTAATTCTTCCCTGACTTAAAATCCCCAGGTATTATTATATGCTTAGATTGAGCAAATGCAATTTTTAATCTTCTTTCCTTCCTCCCCCCCCCCCCTCCGAAATTCTCCTTCTATTTTTTTATAACGAAAATGGGAAATCATGTCATAGAAGGCCGAGGAGCTTCAAGATGTCATTGAAAATAACACCAATAAGACACATTTTCAGAAGAAAATTTTTAACCTCAGGATTAAGAATAAAAATTTCAAAAAATGAGTTGGATTTTAGTGTCGATATTACACAATTTATCAACACACGTCATCGTTTTAAATGACCTTTCGAAATGTTTTCCTCTCTTTCAAACAATTGAAACAATTCTTACTTCGTCGCTGGGGAAGATATTTCATTCAATGCCAAAAATACACTCAAATCATTTTTTGGACCATCGTTTTTTTTTTCTCAATTTGCATTATTACATCTTCCTATTTCATCTTCTTTTTCTTAAATGGAAAACATCGCATTGCGTAGCTTTTCAAAATGATTAGCGACTATTTTTTGAGATACCCAATTATGAAAAGATGGAAATAAAAAAAATAGAAAAATGAATTCTACGATAGGAAATTTCAAGTTATCATGTGAGAACTTTATTATTTTTCTTAATTAATTTAATCCATTAACCAGTTAAAACCGGTTTCAAACAATCACGCGACTTCTTTGACCCCCTCCCCTCTCTCTATATATAATGAAAATTTTTTTAACTTTCATCTTCAATTTTTCAGTCAGCAAAGTTTTGGAGATTAGCTGATTTTGAGATGATGAATGAAGAAATAAAATAAAGCCATCGTTTTTCTAAATATCGGTTCATGTGTAATCTCAGTTTCATGATTGTTTCAAACCGATTTAAACTGTTTAATGGCTAAAATTAATTAAGACAACTCGTAAGAATTAAGAAGATAAATAATTTGGAAATCAACTTCCAATTTAAGTCGTTGATAAATAGTCAAATGTTCAACCTTCTAAAGGCGGTAGCCTGGCTGGTAGAGCGTCAGTCTCGTAATCGAAAAGTCGAAGGTTCTGTCCCCGTCTCGGCCAAAGACCGCCGGTTGGCTAATGGCATTTGGAGCATGTTGAATAGGTCGTGACTGCAATTCCTCTAAATTCCCATCACAAATGATACCTCTGGGTGTACTGAATCAGGGATGAGTCGGTCTCTGATTTAGATCTCAATTCTGACTTGGGGAGGGAGGGATGAAGGAGTGTATGAATGAGTTCGACCACATTCTAAAAAGGGTTGCGGCGTGTGTATTAGAGCAAAGTCCTCCTTTCACCTGAACGGTGCTCGTTAATAACGAAAGTGCACACTTCTGCCGTCATTCGAGCGAGTTCCGCTCATTCGGGCTGGGTATTACGAAGTGGTATTATGTCCACCACCCACTACAACTACTTCTGCATTATTTTCTAATAACTCTAAGGGCGATAAATCAGCAATCTGTTGCCTAAGCAGTTTGAGGATTCAATAATTTGTTGCCTACAGATTTTGAGCCTTCAAAAATTTCAAACTAAAACTACACCATATTCTCACATGATAATACCAAAAAATTGTATTTTCATATGCTGTACAAAAACAGAAATATGGTTAACACCAAACATTCTGCCAATTATCCTTTGAGCAAAAGAGGCGGCAATCGTGTTCTGTGGAAAAACTTTTTTCTTTTGAAAACTGGCCTCTATTCTCAGAAACTTTTATATGAGAAATTTAATAAAAGTGGAAAGAATTAAGTGTGTAAAAATAAGTGCGAGTTTAGTTTAGTTTAGTTATATTAACGTCCCGTTTTAAAGCAACACGAGGGCTATTTTGGGACGGACCTCGTAATTTTGAACCATGGTCAGATGACGAGGACGACACCTGAAGTGGAACCCACCTCTCCACACCACACCAGACCAGCGGGAGGACGTTTGGCCTGACAGATTTAACTTGCAAGAGACCCCCTCACACGACGGATCTTCGGTGGAATCAAGTCTCGAATCTGAAACCCTCCGGTTCCGAAGCCGAGACCTTACCACCAGGCCACAAAAATAAGTGCGAAAAATGGCGAAAGAGAATAAAACGAAACAAATAATAATAACAACAATCTTTTTTAAATTCATTTCCTACTTAGATCAAGAAAGAAAAATTTTATTTTGTGTACTTTTAATTAAATAATTATAATTAATATAAAAATGTATATGCATATGACGGAATCTCAATATTAAGTGGCAGTGGTTTTTCCAGACATCTACATGCTTCGCCACTGATGGTATTTATTCCTATATTTATATACTGCTAAATATCGAATATAAGAGCATTTTTTTCTCCCATATAAAACCTAAATTAATTAATTTATTAAAAATTGAATTGAACTCGCATTCTTACCCTTCACATGAAAAATACTGTAAACCTTGTATTTTATAGACTGGGCTACTGCCTGTCGATTTCGATTTCAATAGCAAACTACTACAACTCTATTTAACATATTCAAAAGCCAATTAAATTTAATGAATTAATTAATACTTTAAAAAAGTGGTATTAACCTCACGTGTCATCTACTATAAGTTTCAAGACATTTATTTGAACTAGAGGCGATGTTCATAAATAAGCATAGCCCCGATATTATTTTACTACAAGAAACCCACCTGAGACCTGGACAAAAAATATATATCCCAAATTATTCCGCCTACTATAGTTACCATGACAATCAGGGAGATAAGACTAAAGTCAGAGGTGGAACAGCTGTTCTAATTTAAAGCAGTATCCGCCATTACCAGATAACTCCACCAACCTTATATTACATAGAATCATCACTCATAGCTGTCATCCCGAAAAATAGCGACCCCATCATTGCATCATCAATTTATATTCCCCCCAAATCGGACTATAATCTATTCACGTTCGACCTGGAAACCTTAATTCAACTTGGACCCAATAATATTATGTGCGACGATTTTAATGCCCACCATCATACCTGGAATGGAAAATATGACTCCCCTCGCGGAATTACGCTCAGACATTTTGCTGACAACGCGGGCCTTGAAATACTCTACCCAAACGACCCAACAAGATTTGGCACTGACTCTGATTCCACAATAGACATCGCGCTAATTAAAAATTTCTATTATCCATACGAGATCAAATCAATCCCCGAAATGAGCTCTGACCACAACCCGGTCGCTCTAAATTTTTATTTTAAATATACCCTTCCGGACCAAATAACCAAATACAAAACTAACTGGAAAAATTTTAAAAACGAACTGATGGAAACTAAATTTAACGTCAAAAGTATAAATACTCCAAAAGATATTGATCACTTTGCGGAGGAAATTGAAAATAAAATTACCCAGGCGAGAGCAAATAATTCCTTCCCCGTTAAACCAAAACAATACATCGTTGACCTTCAAATTAGAACATTAAATCAGGAAAGAAATAAATTAAGAAAACAATACCAGTTAAATAAATGCCCTATACTCAAAAATAACCTAAATAGGCTAAACAAATTAATCCATAAACTAAGTGAGAAAAATAAAAATAATAAACTAGCTAATAAATTAATTAACCTAAACAATGAAAATGGAGATATCTGGGACTTTGTGAAACCCTTTAACAAGAAAAATTACAACATTCCGACCCTTAAAGATCCGGCCAATATAGCGCAAACCGACCTGGAAAAAGCAAACTGCCTGGAAGAAAGCCTGGAGACTCAATTTAATTTAAATAATCTAACCCATGAAGATACCGAATCCAGAGTCGAAGAAGTTGTTAGTAGCTTCCATGACATACAGATGGCGCCACGACACGACAACAACCCTATACCCGAGACCGTTAAAGCGTCTGAAATCCTTATGGAGATCAAGCGTCTTAAAAACAACAAATCACCGGGTTACGACAGAATAACCAACAAGATGGTTAAAAAACTCCCCCTTAATGTTATTCTTTTCTTATCAATTCTAATACAAAAATTTTTGGAAGTAGGTCACTTTCCAACACGATGGAAGACGGCAACGGTGGTCCCTATTTACAAGCCAGGAAAGGACCCCACAAATCCTTCTAGCTACAGACCAATCTCACTTCTCTCTACACTTAGCAAAATTGCCGAGAGCGTGATACTGAAAAGACTAAATACTCATCTAGAAAATAACAACATCCTACGTCCAGAGCAATTTGGGTTTAGACCCAACCTCTCGACAACACACCAGCTTCTCAGAGTAGTGGAATACATCACTGAAGAATTTGCTAATAAACAAAAGACAGGTGCCGTCTTCCTTGACATACAAAAAGCTTTCGATCGCGTCTGGATAGAAGGGCTCATTTTCAAGTTGATCAAATATCAGATTCCAGGCTATCTGATACGTATCCTCGAGTCTTATCTAACCGGCCGATCATTCAAAGTTAGGGTTAAATAGGAACTATCTGATTTAAAGAATATAAATGCTGGAGTGCCTCAGGGCTCTAAGTTAGGACCAGTACTCTTCTCAATATACATCAATGATATGCCCAAGCAGTTTAACACCATGTTATGCTTGTATGCAGATGACACAGCGATACTGGCCAAAAATAAAAATCCCAACTACGTACTCATCGCGTTAAATAAACACCTACACAAACTGGAGAATTGGTTTCTGCAATGGAAGATAGAAATCAATGCCTCCAAGACCGAAGCGGTAATGTTTCACAAGTCCCAGAAACAGCCGGATTTCCCCAAACTATGTTTAAAAGGCAGTCAAATCCCATGGTCTCAGGAGGCAAAATATTTAGGACTAATTTTAGACAGAAAATTGATCTGGAAAAAACACTTTAACTATGTCAGGGACAAGTTCCGAGCCCAGTCGCGTAAATTTTTCCCCCTAATTGGCCGGAACTCAAAATTACATAGGGAAATGAAAATGCTTATTTTTACAGCCTATTTGCGTCCAGTACTCACATATGCATGTCCGGTGTTGGGACATGCAGCCAAATCAAATCTTAAAATTCTACAACAACAACATAACCAAATCATCAGAGCAATATGTAAAGCCAGACGGTTCATGAGAACCACTGACATCTGTAATGCTATCAAATATAACACCTTTATTAAAACAACTAAGAAACTCTCAATAGACTTTTTCAATAGCTTGGATAAAAATAAAAACAAAACAATAGCCGAAATTAAACCATACACCCCTAATATTAAAACTAAAAGGCCGAGAAATGTGCTAATAGCCGATTAAGAAAAAACTCCTAACCTTCAGTGGTCTCATGAATCGAACTTCCCCCCTCCTCTTACTAATCACAGGATTGGTTCAACTCAAACAATAGTCTAGCCTCAGTCACTAACATCTAAATCCTACTTTCTCTGGGCTTCACATCGCTCCTAGTTTGGACAACCAATGAGAACGCCAAGCTGAAGGACGCACGCCATTGGACGAGACCCCACTCTCCCACCCTTACTCCCCGCCACACGGACCAGACCGAAAGGACAACCTGCAGACCCTTCCAGATACTGCAAACAGTTCAGGGCAATTAGGCTGCCAGGACTCTACAGACCAGAACACTGGGGATAGCCCTGCTACGCAGGGCGGGTGCCCCGTCAAAACCACTACTAAAAATTGAACTAGAGGCGATGAATACAGAGTATTTTATTACCGATTGAAAATTTGAACAAGAAACATAAATAAATACATATAGAGGGAAAAGGAATTATTAATAGGAATTGAAAAATGTGCGAATAAAGATATTAATGTCCAATAAAAATTCCTATTACAACAGATTTTTAAAAAAGAATAGATTATCAAAATTTAAGCATAAAAAGTCTAATATTGAAACTTTGCCTTTTTCACAAGTGTCGTGCATGCATAATTGTTAATGATAGCTTACAGAGAAAAGTAATTATCACTATGTAAAGAAAAGGAGGAAAAGATTATTGAATTTAAACCAATCATCTTTAGGTAAATACTTGATGGAATGTCCATATCTTCATTATCTCAAAAAGTAAAGTACTCTATAAAGGAAATTTGAATAATATCAGTCACGTATTTTTATAATGCCCAACTTATTGTTTAAATTTGAATTAGAGGCTATTAACTTTATCTAATCTTATCTTCTATCAGAGTTACTCTATACATTGTTTCTTTGGTTAAATACATTGTGAACTTTTCACTTCATATCACGTGGTATTTCCAATTGCTTCGATTTGGAGAAATAGGGGTGGTTGTGATTAAGTGAAAATACTGACAAATTTACAATTAAAATCAATCTGAAAAATATTTACAATGAATCTATATTGTATTGGGAATTGATTTCTTTTAAATTATAGATTTTGGATAATAATAAATTACAGATTCTGGAATTTAAAATTATGGATTTTTTTAAATTTATACTTAATATACATTTTTTGCGATTCCTTCATACGCTATAACATGCAGTAAACAAATATTCGAATTGAGCAAACTCTTCATGTAGTATGTTAATTATATATATATATATATATATAAATTTAAAATACTCAATATAAGAATAATGTAAAGAACTACACTTCATTGTATCACTAATCAGAATACATTTTTTTTCTAATTTTTTTATTTTAATCACGAGCAGCAGTGAGCAAAAAACAGTAAACAAATTAGAAAAAAAAGTTTTAAAAAAACGGAATGTTGTTTGCTATTCCAAGCTCAGACATATTAGTTTTTCATTAATTTCATCGACTTTATTGTTATATTTAAATATTTTTCAGCAATAAAAACACTTTATTCAAGCGTATAATGATTTATTTTTACTATTCCTAAAGTATCAGATGTCAAATGGTTTTTTAATAGAATTACCAAGACTTCGATGCACAAATGGAGTAGTTTTTCTTAAATTTTGGAACACCCTTTACAAAATGAAAGGTAGTGGTGTGTGTTTTTGTGTATGTGTGGAATATAGTAAATATGAATTTTTTTTCTTCATGCTTTGAGGTTGAGGTACATAACTTTTGTTTATATCCCTGTTTTCTGGGGGGGGGAAATGCATTTTTCGATCTCGTATTCTTTGAACATATAATTGTTCATGTGAAAATTATGCATTTTTCAGATTTAATTTAAAAATTTTAAATCACTGATTTTGGATCATGTGGAAGGATATTGAAAAAAAATGAAACTAACGTAGAACTGTAATTGTTTCGAATCAAACAGCATGCCAGTGGAAATATTAGAGAAACGTGAATTTTTTGCATCACGGATTTCTATTGTATTTAACCATAACTTTTAAATGTCATTTAAATATTATTATTTTATTAACGAATATGTGTTAAAAATGGCAATTTATTTGCAATATCTTTATCAATCAAAACCTAAGAAAAAATTATTAGAAGTGAGTTATCTCCTTTAAATTTAAAGAGATATATTTCCGCTCTCATCACAGTTTAAAAAGTTTATCTAAAATTTAAAATGCATTTATCTACAAAGTTTAAAGTGCTTGTTTAAAATTAAAACCTAAATATCAACACGATGTTTGAAGCGATAGCAGCAATAATAAATAATCACAATACTAGAATAATACTCATGAATAATGTCACATCTAAAATTTAAATAATTTAGGAATAATCTTAAATCATTTATGCCGACGTAAAGAAAATTCCGATCTAGAGTTTTGTATATGATTTTTAGATAAATAAAACACCAGATCTAGCTGGGTTTAAAACCGACGCGTTTTTTCCGAAAATTAAGGTATCCGACTACGTTCGAAGGATTTTTTTTTCAAAAATTGGATTTTTTAAAAACCATTTATGGTTTTTAGTTTTATTGTCAATTACAAATAACAAAACGTCATTTAAAAATATAATATATTTTAAGAAATAGGAAAATTTCTAGCATATTTTAATGAAATTGAAGCAAAACGGTTAACATTCTACACAAAATGGTAATGCAAATCTTATTTTTATTTGTGTACATAGAATATAATAAAGAACGAAAAGAACCAAAATCTAAGAAAATTTTTGTGATGCAAAGAAGTTATGGGTAAAAATATATGTATATATGCATTTTTTTCATAAATTCACTACTTAAACATTAAATAGTGGATTTATGAATTCTAAAAGCACCTATAAATAGAAAAAAAATTTCACCAACAATAAAACATTTGGTTCTTTTCATTGCCCATATTGTTTAAAACATGCGCTGAAATTTGTATGTAATTATTTCTATTGGTCTTTGAACTATAATGTTAATGGTGGAGAATTTTAATGAAAATCAAAGTTTTGAGAACATTGAATTGAACGACAAATTTCAGTTGACAAATATGTGACCCTGAATGATTGGCCATTCCTTCCTCATCCTATAAAAGGCAAACTGTTTTGGAAAGAGGAAAGTCTGAGCTACAAAAAACAACAATAAAAAAATTCGCCGATGTGGTTGATAATCAGTGTTTTTAACGTAGTCGGATACCTTAAATTGCAATTTATAAAATCCGATTTTTATGGGTCTGTATTTTTTGGTGTATTATTTTCAATATCAAAATTTTGTATAAGGTGATTAAACAATATTTTTTTGTCAAAGTTTGCATTACTTTTATTATGACTAACAAAGATTTTGAAATAAAAAATTATAATTTTATTTTTCACATGCTTTAAATTATATTTTTATTTAATTTTCTAGATATCCAAAAATGATACTTTTCATCGACATGGCATATAGAAAACTCCATGCCTGAAATAGCTCAAATCTTCAACAAGTCTAAATCTCCAACTGGATATTTTGAAGAAATATTTAATAATGTTTAATAGAGTCTAACAAATAATCAATTACTAATTATTTAATTCCTACGGATCTAAAATTTATTTATGGTAGCCGACAAAGTTAAAAACATTGTTTATCGACTACATTGGCGAATTTTTTAAAATTCTTATTTCTTGTAATTCAGACTTACCTCTTTTCAAAACAATTTATCTTAGCTAGAAAAAGGAAGGCCTGGCCTATTATCCAGCGTCACATATTTTTACAGCCAAAATTTGTCTTTAACTTTAATTTTCTTAAAACTTTAATGCTCACAAAAACTCTCCACCGTTAACATATTAGAAAAACTAATAGAGGCATTTGCTTAAAAATGTCAACGGCAGTTTTAAATAATATGGGCAGTGAAATGAACCAAAAGTTGTATTGTTGGTCAAATACTTTTTCATTTATAGGTGTTTTTAGAAAAATTAAGCTATAAATTTATGGAAAAAAAATACAAATATATGTATATTTTTGCCCATAACTTCATTGTATCTTAACATTTTTCTTAGATTTTGGTTCAATTCCTTCATCATCGTATTCTATAACTTGTGTAAAAAGAAAAATAGGATTGTTGCATTACAATTTTGAGTGGAATGTTAACCGTTTTGGTTCAGTTTTCTTTTAATTAAGTTTTCTTTAAATTCTTTAATTTTCCTATTTCACAAAATATATTATATTTTTAAACAATTTTGATGTATTTATACTATTTTGTCTCATAATTGACAATATATCTAAAAACCGTTGCTTTAAATAGATTTTTAAAAACTCAATTTTTTCAAAAATTTTACTTCCAAAGTAATCGAATAAATATAATATTTCACAACACTCCCGATTATGCAGAATTAATATTTAAGTTTAAATGGTACGATTTAATATTTTTAATAACTTTTCACAGGTGTATCAAAGCATGTATAATGTTTTTTAATCCTGCTAAAATTTATATTCTTTATTATTAAGCTATTGATTACTTATATTCATTCAAAAACACGAGGAAAAATATCCAATTTAGGGGAGTAAAATACCAGTAAAAAAGATAAAATCACAGAAATCAACAAATATAAAATATTTTTTTTAATGTTCATTTATATTGTACTTTTTTGTAATATCTATTTATTTATTAATCATACTAAATAAATTTAACTATTCGTTAATTACAATTAAAGTATATATCGTTCACTTACCTATAATACTTGCTATCTTACTTTTCAAAATTTTGCAAGAAAAAAAATAATTTTTTTCATAATCAATAACGATTTCTAACCTTTATTTTTATATTTGGCATGAGGTTATCTGCAAATTTGAAAATTGAATTGAAGTGTCCCTCTTTTAAATTGAAATTTATATTCAATCACTGTCTTTTTGATAAAGAGCACACGTGATAATCGATAAGTTTTAAATATGCGAAGAGGAAAAAAAATTAAACACTCGCTTGGCGCCAAACCTATTCACATCGCCAATATTTATATCAACATTGTGATTCAAAAAAAAAAGAGAATTTATGTTCAGAAAACGCATTAAAGAAAGAGTCCCGTCCATTTATAATTTAATTAAAAAATGAACAAATAAAATGATGCAAAATTTCTTATTGATTATAAATATATAATCAATGGCTTAATAGTAAAAAATAAAAATTTTAGAAGCATTTAAAACGTTACATATTCTTTGATACATCTATGATAAGTTATTAAAAATATTAAACCCGACCATTTAGCTGTTAAGGATTTTTAAAAAAATATTTAAATAAAACATTAAATTATTAGACGTTAAACAAACCTTTATAGATTCTTTATTATTCTGGTTCTCTGAGCAGAGAAATATTTTTAAATATTTCTTCCAAATGCACAGTTGCAGATTTAGATTTGTTGGGACTTAAAGCTACAAGAGGCATGGAACCTTTTTATATGCCCGAATTTTCATGTTGATTAAAATAATTGTTTTTGTATATCTAAAAAATCAAACGAAAATATAATTTTAAGTATGTGAAAAGTGAAATCATGAATTTTTATCTCGAAATAAATATTTATAATTGATTTTTATGAATACTTGTGATAATTTTAATAAATTATTATTCCAATTAAGCAAATAATTTTATTCATAATAATATCCATAATTAAACCACTAATTTTATTCATATTAAAAATAATAGAATGTAATAAATTTGTTGACTGAAAAAAAACATACCAAAAATGCATGAAAAATCGAACTATATGCATTGCAATTAAATTTTCAGGGAACCTGAATAGGTTTAAAGCCCAGCTAGAACTAGTATTTTTTAAATCTAAAAATCATACGCAAAACTGTTTGTGATAATCTTTTCATCAGTATAAATGATTTGACATTATTAATTAATTATTTAAATTTCAGATATCACATTATTCACGAGTGTTATTCCAATATCGTGATTATTTATGATTACGGCTATCATTTCGAATGTAGTGTTAATATCTACTCTTTTTTAAAGTAAGCAATTTAAACTTTGAAGCTAAACGTATTTTAAATTTTCGATAAACACTCCTTAACTCTGATAAGGGATGAAATATATCAGCTTTAAATTTAATTCGCGATAACTCTCTTCTTAGAATTTTTTTTCTGAGATTTTAACTGTAACAGGCATAAAAGCACCCATTGAAAATATTATAACTAAACTGTCATTTTTAATACATACATTACTTAATAAAATATTTAAATGACATTTCAAAGCTTGAAATTAAAGATTTAAAAGTTAAATTTAAATAAAAAAAACAAGTCGCATAACATATTGAAAAGCATATTGCGTAACTCATAACGTCACAGCATCTTTGCACCTCTTTAAAAACTTTTTCAAATCCACTTTAACATTTTAAAAAAGGAAATCCCTGATGGTAAATCTCAACTTATCATGTGAGAGCCTTATTTTTAGTTTATCATTTGTCTTTATTAATTTAAATATCTAACCAGTTTAAACCCTACATACACACACAGAGAGAGAGAGAGAGAGAGATTACCAATAAATTGTTCTTAACTAATTCTTGCTAACTTATATAGAGTTTTTATGAAAACAATATTTCAGTAGACAATTTTTGTAGACACAGTGCTATTTTCTGAGATTATAAAACAGTTTCATAATGGATTAATCTTAGAAGAGAAGCCAAATCCTTCAATGACTCCAGCTTAAGAAAATACTTTCAACGAAGCATTTATTAAAGCGAGTGAAGTTTCTTTGAGCATATTATAAAATTTAAATTATTTAATTTCCTACAAAAAAATTTACATTTCATGAAAATAACAGCCTTGATGCCATAGTTCTACACCAACGTTTGAAAAACGCACTTGCTGTCAAGGAAGTATACGTAATAATAAAGCAATACTGGTAAAAACAGGACGAACTTTTGAAAACCCATTGGCTGTCAAAAAATAATAATAATGTGATACCGGCAATATATATATATATATATATATATATATATATATATATATATACGATTAAAAGGTGTTAATGAATATGGTCATTTATGCTATATTCATTGCCTACGCGATTTCTAACTTCCATTATTCATTGCCTTCATTTATTGAAAAGCCCCTAACCAAAACAATATAGTGTTCTCACATGATATTTCTCTTTTATTTTGTAAAGGGTGTTCCAAAATTAACGAAAGATTTGGTATTTGACAAAACTTGCGCAGTAACGTGTTGGCACTTTTATTGAAAAGAACACTTGACAGCTGAAATGTTATATGATAATACAACGTGTTTTCTGTCTTGAGCAGTGGGTAGTTTTGGAACCGATAAATAGGTAGATATTCATTATACTTGATTCATCACTCCAGAAAGCCTGTTACCACTAATCTATGGCCCAATTTCGACATGCCTTCCCCGATCTCAGTCGAGCAGTGTGGTTCTATGTTCTAATTAAAAGCCTATGGGTAGTAGCACGACCATGGATTCCAAACAAATGCGCCTTCTTGCGGATGGTGCTTGTTGAAACAACAGTTTGTTGGAGCTCATGGAAAGGTGGGCCATCGGTTTGGGCGGTTGTTTTTAATTTCTTCGATTTCTTTTCGGTGGTTATTTCATTCGGTTTCCATCTCTTAGTTTCGTGGGTCTTCCGGTTTGAAGCATGTGCCTAAGATTGTGATGGCACCTTAATAAGCCAGTGGCAGCCACTAAACTTTGGGGATCACTATTGTATAGATGATATGTCACGCGCCTGCAAATCGGAACATCACGAGCTCCTTCCTTGGCTGAATTCAACCTCCGCATTAGCGTGATGCCACAATGCAATAAATTGGTGACCTCGAACAATGAACTCGCTCTTCGCTGGCCATATCGCTTGGCGCTACCGAAAGGCGCCAGACTCCCTTGACCCAGCAATCAAAGCAGATAATTGTCCTTGTTACTATTTGATGTCTGTGTTGCACCGGCTCATATAATGTCTTCTTTATTTGATAATGATGCGAAATTTCAATTCTGTTCCAAAATTCTGCTCGAACTGCTTCTTAACGGAATGGTTGTTTAGTAGCGGAAGCATGCTATCTCATTTATCTCGAAACATAGGATCAGTTAAAGGATATACAATATTGTTTTTTAATAATATGCTCTTGTTATTGTAGAAAGCTGAAAAGAAAGCAAGATTAACAAGTAATATAATTTTTTTAAATCAATTCCTACTTAGGCGAACAAAGAAACTTTTTATTTTGGTTACTTTTTATTAAATAATTATTAAAAAAATTATCAAAATTAATGAAATTTCCATCGCTTTCTTTATCTTCACCTTCAAGTGAAGATCAGAGAAATCCTCGCATTTTACACCTGGCACCCTCTCTCTCCACTCCACGCCACACCAGCCGTATAATCGAGAGTTTACTGTATATTAATCTACTCTATAATTTAAGTTTCATGTGTTTTTAGCGGCACAAAATTTAAATCATAATGCATGAGACTACGTCTAAATGAAAGTTGAACAGATGGTTCTTCTAGCGTAGAAATTTCAGAACTCCCTGAAAGCACGTTAGAAAAAATCTGTAGTTATTTTTGAAGACGATTTAACTCAACCATAACATTATGACTTCAATCGCCACTAAACTAATAGCCGAATGGCGATTAATCTAACCGGTCAGTCAAATTATTCTGACTGACAGTAGAAAACTGAGTCCTAATGGCCTTCATTGACTAGAATACAACCCTTCTCGAGAGAAGTACGTTCCGCCATCCGTAGGAGATAGTCTCACCCTTACCATTATTGTACCACCTGGGTGGTGAGAACCAACTACCATGCCAGATGCTTTTCATATCTGAGGCGCTCTTCAGTGGGAGGACAATCCGCCTTCAACGAGAAGAGAAATGAAAGATGAACCATGAATTCTGAACCAATATTGGACACATAATCCGCTTACTGCAAATTTTCGAAAGTGTGCACGTAACCATACCTTTGCTGTCAAAAGCTGCTCCACAAAACAGTTGAACCCTTCACATTTGACAGTAAATATAGTTTTTAATTTAAAATTTCTGCCAGTACAATTGATGTAATTTTAGTTGTATGAACGCTCCGTTGTTTAGGCAACTGTAGGGCTAGTTGGGGAGAGACCTCTGATTCGGAACTGCGGTCAGATGAAGAAGACGACAATTCAGCTGGCACCCCCTCTAAAAGCTTCCACATTGCACTGGAAACAGGATAACCTTTGGTTTTAACATGCACCAGACCTGTTTACATAGCCGATTTTCAGTGGAACCGGGACTCGATCCTGAAGTCTTACAGTTCCGAAGACGAGATCTCATCACCAGGCCCCTACAGCCAACCTGCTAAATTGGATTGTTGCATGTTTATGCATTATTTGAAGGAATTCAATAATTGGTATGACTTCTTTCATCGTTTCTGTTTTATTTTAACATATCAACATTGGACCATTTTTACCAATTCCCTTCTGACATAAAAGACATTTTCTAGGGAAATCTCAAATGTCTACCTCGGTGAATAATGCCTTTAGAGCATTAATGTCATTTTCATTTAGGCACATAATACAGATAGTATTCATAAATGACAAATCTTAAAGAAAATTATAATGCTTGAGCACTTTTAATGGTGACATTTGTGAATCCGTTTTATACCTATATATATATATAATAGAAATGCATCTATAAAAAAGGTCTAAATGATGTAAATAACTACATCTTATATAACATGAGTCTATAAATGCTTTAAAAAATAAAATTTAGACTGAATAATTTTTTAATTATGTTTATGGACCAAAATGAGATAAAATATTATTATTCATTTAGTAAAATATTATTATTCATCATTTAAATTCTCTTTGGAAGTAAAACTAAAAACCTGAATTAAATGCTGAAACTTTGTTGAATAATTCTTGAAATATTACATAAATTATTGTAATTATTCAGTTGTACACATAATGCTTCTCTTTTGCTTATATTTAAAAAATGCTTCGTTTCGGTAAAAAATGTTTTAAATCAATTTGCAGATTAATCATTTCCACTTTAATTTAAATTTGATATTTTGCGAGAGCTGACAGATAATTAGAGACACTTTGTACATTACGGGCTTAAGGCATTTATAACTGCCTAAGTGAATTATATGGCTATCAAAAATTGAGCTTTAAAAGTAATTTGATAAAGTAGCTACTAAAACACAAGTCACACAAAGTATTTAATTGATAATGCTGTTACATAAAGTATTTAACTAATTATTTTAAAGAATGGCGAATTAAGAATGGCGAACCAGCTGGTCTCCAAAGGCTGCTAGTCATGTGCTATACCGAGCTGATCCCACCAAATACAGAGCAGAAGCTTGTAGCCATGCATATTTGGCTTTGCTTTATGTATCCATTTTTATATCTGGTTACGATACGATGCAAAAATCATTTCTTTTTTTGCAGTAGAAGCAGCTTGTTCAAACTTGAAAGGACGCCATTCGAAGTCTCTCGGTTTCCACTCGTACGGCAACCAATGGCATTGCTTTTGAATCCTTCCTAATGCTTTCAAAGGTTTCGAAACTGTTGTGGGATCGACTTTTGGCGATTCTGCTAGTTCAGACGGCATTTGACACGAGTCTTCTTGAAGTAATGCTCCTAACTGTTCGTCTTCGCTGCACCAGATTGTGCGTTATCTTCAAGACCAAAATTATTGCTTTTAAAGCCTCTAAACCAATCACTACAAGTTGTTTCAGACAGAGCATGGCCGTCGTATATATCAACAGAAATCTGTTACCTTCAAACAGATTTATTTAAAATGGTGCAGTAAAATTCTCTCAATACTCTTTTTTATCACGAAATTTGACAGATTTAACGCGATGAAAAATAATGTTGTTTGCACTTCCACGAAATAACATACATTGAATTTCAATCTTGCTTCAGTACTTGTAAATAGATGAGTCACTAGCATAAACTAACGCAATCAATTCCCGTAGCGTCATCTGTTGGGAAAAAGTAGCAACTTATTCAGCTATCCAATACATCTAAATCGCGAGAAGCGTTGCAACAAGTAATATTCTTATAAAGAATCTATCTAATAAGATCTAATATAGATGAGGTGAACAGCTGTCTCGTTATGCATGCCAAGTCATTTATTACAGTTATAACATTCTCTTACCAAATTAATTTTTGTCAAAATAACACGATAAAACAAACACGTCTTAAGTGAGTTGTCTCTTAGATTTTAAAAAATTTTTAAACAACTCAATGGAAGTTTGTATGATTTAAAACACGAACATATTCTATTTTTATTTTGCAGTTGCATTCTTTTGATAATCCAATAAAGACAAAATTAATACATTAGGAAATTGCTCCCACCACAAATCTTAATAAATGCTAGTTAAACAAATGATTTTAAATACTTTTAAAAAAACATAGGATCCAATATTTCTTGGACCCAAATTTAGTTATTCGTAAACATCATTTAGCGATAAGCTATTAATTACACAGGCCTGCATGGGTCATGTTTTTTAACTTTTGATTATGACGGAAGTTCAGATTAAAAAAAGACTATCATCGCAAATCAAATCTAAAGAAATACAACTTTCACCACGGGACCGGATAAAATAACATAAATATAAAAATGATATTTTCTAAAAAAATAAATGCAAGGCAAAGGATTCTATGATCGTTTGCAATATCTGAATGATTAATTCAATAAGTTTTCTTTATTTACGGTAAAACTGATAAAATTTAGACAGGATATGCATTGAAATCTCGACCTAATGGAATATTTCTATAATCGTTTGAATATCTGTATCATTAATTCAATATTTTTTTCCCCTTTTTCGCTTTCTTTAAAAAAACATATTTAATATTTTGGCAACATCAACGATAAATTTTTTTTAATATTTTGGAACCATAACAGATAATTAAAACTGACTGATTTATAAAATTAAAGAATATTATTAGGAAAACGTGTACTTTTAGAACTTTCCGTCCATCATCTTAAAGAAAATATTAATTTCAGGCCAATCAATGCCAGGAATTACTTCAAGGCTAATGAATATGTGATTTAATTGAAAATTTTAGAACGCATTACTCATGGCGAACCAGTTGGTCGCCCAAGGCAGCTAGTATATATATATATATATATATATATATATAAAGAAAGAGGGATAGAGATCTTATATGTTATTATTTATTATATGTGTGTGTGCATTTATTTATTTAATTTATTCAATATTTATAAAAATGGAATTTTGTAAACAAATTTCATTACTATTTAATACTTTCTAATTTTGTAAAATTGTTTATTATTTACTCACTTCTTAATATGCTGGAATTCAAGAATTTTGTACAATCGTTATTATTTATTTACTTCCTAATTTGCTGGAATTCAGGAATCGTTTCAATTCTTTTAATGTTTACTCCCTTTTTCATATGCTGGAATTCAGGAATTTTATACAATCGTTTATTATTTACTCATATCAAAATGCGCTGTAATTCAGGAATTTTGTACAATCGTTTGTTCTGAAATAAAATATAGCATTTTAAAAACTTCCATACTCAATTATGGATTATTGAATTTATTTTTAACTCCATGCAAGTAGCATTACTTCGTTGTGGACATGAAATAAAAAAAACAATGATGACTATTTAAGGTTCCATATGTTATATATATATTGTTATAAATTATTAAATCAAATATAAATGAATATACTCTCGACTTTTTTAACATACTATTAAATATGTGCATAATTTTTTTTTTATGCCTTAAAAAATTTCATGTTTCCTTTGAAGGTTTTCCGAAAGAAGTCAACTGCTATTTATCCATGATTCCTAAGCTAAAAGGAATCTTTTTATACTTTTATAGATAATAGATGGCAGCACGATTTCACTTTTTGGCTAATACCTTTTAAAAAAGACCTCTATGTTCAGCTTAAAGAAAACAAACATATTTTCGAAATGCATGGTTCGTTTTCTATCACAATTGCCTAATTTTGAACCTTCAGTAGCTTGGTTTAAGACGGAAGTTAGATTTTTAATAGCGTATAAAAATTAATATCTGATTAGCTGGCCCAATTATCTTTATGATTTGTGAAACTAAAGAATCCTTCCCTGTGGAGATCTTGCTAATTTTTATGTCATAAGAAGTTTGTACAAAAAACTGTTATATAAAAGTTATGTAAGTTTCAAATTCAATCCATGAAGTACTTTTCAAGCCATTGTCCCTTTAGGAAAGATACTTTAAGGCTTATACCAGGGGGAAATCTTTGATAGAGTTTACGAATCACTACCAACTAATAAATTATCAAATATGTTGATTCTTCCAATTTTTATTTTATATGAAAGTTTACGACATTTGATGAAGACTTTCGCATCCAGAAAGGTAATCTCCCATCCAAATTTGACTTCCAGGTTGTATAAATTTGTGCATTCTTCAGGTTCGAAATCAGAACGCTGTAGTCCATAGCCGCGTGACATAACCCCTGGAGGAAAGGGTAAACGTTTATCCGGAAGTTGTTATCTGGCTTAAGAACTTACCATCGTATGACTCTACCTCCAATGCGTTGAAGGGAGGACGAACAATATTACAGCACCATATGTTTTTGGCGAGCAACGAACGTTTTGATCACGCTAAGCTTTATGGAGACTTTTGCTAAAGATAGAGGGAGCCACTAGGTGCGTTTGTTAGTTCAGAACCAGGGTTACCAATGTGCATTCTTTAGGTTCGAACTCAGAACGTTGGGGTCCATAGGCGCGAGACATAATCCCTGGAGAAAAGTGTAAACACTTATACGGAAGTTGTTATCTGGCTTATGAGCTTACCACCACTAATTGTTACTGAGTAACAAATATTCAGCGAGGATGATTGATTCTGCCAATTTTTATTTTGTGTGCTAGTTTTACCACACTTGAAGATTTTCCCATCCAGATATGTAATCCCCGAACAATTTTAACTTCCAGGCTCTATGAAGTCTCTAGAATTTCTGTTGCGGTCATTCAAGCTTTTTCGTGTCTCTTCCGATGGGTATGGATAATCAGTTTGCGATTGTGATCAATTAATATTCTCTGTCATGGCTATATTGGTGTTTGTTTTGACAAAGCACATTTTACCCATATTCTCCATCATGACTTTGTTGATATTTGTTTTGATAATGCATTTTTTATGAATATTCTCCGTCATGACAATATTGATGTTTGTTTTGATAAGGCATATTTCATCAATATTATCCGTCATGATAATATTGATATTTGTTTTGATAAGACATATTTCGTCAATATTCTTCTTTATGACAATACTGATATTTATTTTGATAAGGCATATTTTATCAATATCCATCGTCATAAAAATTGATATCTGTTTTGACAAAACATCTTTTGCCAATATCCTCCATCATGACTGTCGTGGCTTACGTGTAGGCAAATAAAGTTCAAGCTTTAAAAAAATCATCTTCTTTATTAAACATTTCTTTCAACTCACAACTTTCCACATCAAAACTTTCCTTTTTAAATCACACACAATTTTAAACAATCACATCGCCATCTTTTTTTTTCTCTCTCCTTTTCTTTTTTCCCCGTTGCCAATCCACAAAAAAAACCCAAAGAAACTACTTTTATATTTTTGGTTGCCATACAGGAAATATATAAAAACAAATTAAGGAATGAATTTAAATAAACATAAATTTAAAATTTAGTGACCCTGACACCTTCCCCCCAGAGTCATATTAGATCCAAAGATTTAATATGGCAAAAAAAATAATAAGGGTCACATCATTTACACTTATCAATAGACTTTCCTTACTAATAAATAATTTTAAAGTTCCAAAAATTCTTAAATTTTCTATAAAGCTCTAATTCGTCTTCTTCTATTTACAGTCGAGATAGCGCATCTGCATTGCTTAGTTTTGACCCTTTTATGTGACTTGCCTCGATGTCATGGCGTTGAATGGCTAACGCCCATCTCTGCAATCTTGGACATTGGGGCACAGCACTCGTAAGAAACAGTAGCGGATTATGATCAGTTAGCAAGAAGATCTTAGCTCCACAATGTAAAGTTTCAAATCTCTTCAAAGCCCAAATAATAGCATACGCTTCTCGTTTGATTGTAGACCACTTCTGTTTTGTTGAACTCAGTTTCTGGCTTCCAAAAGCTATTGGATGTACATTGTTTCCTTCGTCCATTTGGCCTAGACAACACCCCACTGCTGTCTGCGAGGCATCCGTGTACTAGTATGGTTTCTCTATATCAGGAACTTTTAATTCTGTAATTCCACACAATGCGGCCTTCAACTCGTTGAATGCTTTTTCAGCCTCTTTACTACATGGAATTTCATTCGGCACTTTCTTCTTAGTAAATTCTGTTAATGGTAAAGCAGTTTTTGCAAAGTTTGGAATATATTGCCTGTAAAAATTGCATAATCCTAATGCACTCCTCAGTTCTTTCTTTGTCTTGGGAGATTTTAAGTTTTGAATCGCCTTTATTCTTTCTTCATCAGGTGCGTGCCCACCTGAACCAACTACATGTCCCAAGTATTTAACTTTCTGTCTTGAAAAATCACACTTGTCCAAATTTACTGAGAAATTAAAATACTCCAATCTTTTGAAAACTTCTTCCAAATGTTTCATATGCTCCTCCCACGTATCAGAAAATACTGCTAAATCATCAATGTAAGCACAAGCAAAGTCAGATATAGGTTGGACCATTTTAGACATGGCTCTTTGATAAGTTGCAGCAGCGTTCCTTAATCCAAACGGTAATACATTCCATTGATACTGACCTCGGTGAGTTCGGAAAGCTGTTAAATGTTTGTTGCTTTCTTCCATTGGTATAGCCCAATATCCCTTCAACATATAATTTTATAACACCGTTATAAAATTTTTCTTCCCTACTAAGAAATTCAACTCCATCATATTCTGCATCGGATATGCATCAGGTACAGTCAGTGCATTTAAACTTCTGAAATCTATGCATAACCTTATGGTTCCATCTTTCTTATGAACACATACTACTGGGTGTGCTATTTCACTTACTACAGGTTCAATTAATCCTAACTCTAATAATTCATCTATTTGTGCATCCACTTCTCTTTTCAAATTCTCCGGTATCTTATAAGTTTTGGGTTTCATGGTTTCCTCTCCAGCTTTTAACTTTATCACATGCTCCCCAACTTTAGCTCGTTTAATTCTTCCAGAAAACAACGTTTTGTATCGATATAGTAAATCCTTCAACTGCTTTTGTTGTGTCTCGATTAGGTATTCAACATTCACTCTTTCTAATGCTTCATCATTTCTCTCAGCTATTGAAACTTTTGGTGTCTCGTATATCTCACCGAATTCCTCATCAATATCATAAACCACTCCAACAGTCTGAATTCTTGCTTTGTATTCCCTCATCTTGTTTACATGGAGCAATCTTAAATTCCCTTCAGGCATCCTCAAATAGTAGGAATTTGGTTTTACTCTCCTCACAACTTCAACAGGACCTATCCATCTAGCATAAAGTTTATTGGTTGAGTCCGGTATTAATACAAGCACTTGATCTCCTGGTATAAATTCTCGAGGTTTCTTTCTAATATTGTAATATTCAGCGTACTTACTTTGTTGTACCTCACTTGTCAATTTTGCTTTTCTTGTTGCTACCTCTAACTTTCCTCTTAACTCCTTCAAATAATTTTTTACTGATCCTTTCAGGTTTAGAGGTAATAATATCTCTCCAGTCCAGGCTGATTTTAATATCGACAGCGGACCTTTTGGTTCTCTTCCATACATCAGCAGAAAAGGTGGAACACCTGTCGTTGCATTTGGAACTTCTCCATAAGCCCATAGTAAAAATGGTATTTGTCTATGCCAACTTCTTCCTTCCTCTCTGATAGTGTGATGCAGCATATTCTTAAAAGTTTGATTCCATCTCTCAATTAAATCATTTCCTTCCGGATGGTACGGTGTTGAAAAGCGTGGACAAGCTCCTAAAATTTTTAAAAACTCTTGCGTTAAACTTGATGTAAAATTAGTTGCATTGTCCATTACAATCACTTCGGGAATTCCGGTCCTACTGAAAATTTCCAGCAGAGCTTCACACGTATTCTTAGCCGTCAAAGATTTTAGAGGGACTGCTTCTGGCCATCTAGAATGTTGATCCATCAAACACAGAATATACTTATGTCCCTGTGATGATATTGGTTCTACAGGACCTATTAGATCTACATTTACCACTTGGAACGGTAGTTCGGGACGACATACAGGTGTTATTGGAATCTTATCAACTGAACGATTTACTTTTCTGCATTGACAACCATGACAGTAACTACAATATGCTCTAATCTCCTTGCTCATACCTGGCCAATAGAATGAGAATTTGATCCTCTGAATTGTTTTCCGAGCTCCTAAATGTGCTCCAAATACTGATTCATGTGCAATTTCTAGTATCTTGTTCTTTCTAATTTCAGGAATCACTAGCTGTCTTACCTAGCTTGTCCTCTCTTCATGGTATAACATATTGTTACGAACCTGTGGTTTTGCTTTCCCGCGCTAATACTGTCAATGTAAGGAAGACAGATTGACAGTAATGTGTATTGAATAGTGAATGAGTGTGACGTCAGAGGTCCCAAGGCTTGGCTACAAACTTGGCGACCATTTGGCGAGTTGGCGACGAATTTGGCGACTTTGGAGACAAAATGGAAAGTACCCGAAACATCGAGAATTTTCCCGATCCGTCCACTAGGAGCCGAGATCCATCCAGAACGCTCCTGATTGGTCCAGAAGATGTTAGCCCCGCCTACTACAGGTATATATAAGGAAGAGGGCTCCAGTGGGAAGTCAGTGTGAAATCAATCAAGTCAGTGAAATCAATCGAGACGGATAAAGTCGAAGCGAAGCAGCGGAGAAAAGGGAAAGGAGGAAGAATCCAGTGGAGTCAAGCCGAAGTGCGGCAGTGGAGATAAGCCGAAGCTAAACGGCCTAGTGTTCAACGAGAACAAGAAGCGCTGTGGAATTAATCGGGAAGACCTAAGAGAGAGAGGTCTTGAACTGTGGAGTCCTGAACGGAGGACTGCTAATCTCTGTGTGGCATATACTGACGAAGCCTGTGTCGTAGCCCGTTGTGCCGTCGTCGGGAACGGAGCTGTCCCGAACTAAGGAGTAGTCCCGTTTGCGAAGTAGTAAGTCGACAGCAGAGGCAATAAGAGACAAAGGAATAGATCAGCCTGTTCTGGAGAGACCCAGGAGGTGTAAAGCGAATCCCTTAAAGATTCCCTCTCCGGCTGAATCCTGTCTAGCCGCTCTGTGGACATTGTCACTACAGAATTTCTGCCTGTGGACTACTATCTGCAGTGTGTTGTCCTGTGTGTACGTCTCGGCTGTAAATAGCTATCACCTGTACATGTTTGTGTTGTGAATATTTGTCGTCTGTGTGCTGTCCTGTCCCCGTCCTGTAAATAAACGCCTGTGTTGTGTCCGTCAACTAAAGGACTGATCATTGTTCTGTGTGTTCATCATCATCTAACACCATACACAACCACTATATAATATACAAGGTAAAAAGAACCCGACAGATTTTAAGGAAATAGGAAATCCGTAACAATATTATCCTCCAACACATATCCTCTTTTGTTTTGCTTAGCCAATCTCCATGTTTCTTGAAGAGTATTGCACCTCCTTTGTTGATTCTTAAAGATCTCTGCTTTATTTCTGTTATTCTCTTCAGCATCATACTTCCCTATTATCGGCTCCCCTTCTTCCATTTCATTATTCACACTCACATTCACTGCTTCATTTTGAGCATCTGATCTTAAGTTCACAGCAACTGTGACAGTTGGATTGTACATTCTCTTTTGTTCCTTCAATGCTTCATACGTTTCCATATCCAATAATATGTCAGCATTTAGTCCATCCAGAGTGGCCACTATCGTCTTAATTACAGGTGTAATATACGAATTCGTCACTAATCCAATTTCCACTTCTTTTAGTTCAGCCTTTAAACACGTACCAAACGCAGGTTGCAGCATTATGTATCCTTTAGAATCTACTTCTTTACCCACCACACTGCTTCTAAACACATTTATTTGTGCTCCTGAATCTACAATAGCTTCGTACTCAGTTCCTCCATATGAAATTTTTACTATTTTAAGATCAGACATCTTTGGCTGAACAGCAACCCCTTTCTGATTTTCCATTACAACCTCACCGTTGAATCTCGCAGTAATTACTTTGCTTTCGCTCTCTTTTTCTTCAAGAACTTTGACTTCCGCAACTTTACCCTTAGTCCTTCCTCTCCCTTCTTTCTTATCCCGACAAAATCTGGCCAAATGTCCTGCTCGCACACAGTTGAAGCACGTAACTGGGTTTTTGAAAGAATTTCGCTTATCAAATCTCCTGTGATTACTCGACTCTTGTCTATATTCTTCACCAAAGATATGATTTCTTTTATTAAAATAGCTTTGTTTTTCTTGACGGAAATTTCTATACGATGGATACAAAGAGGCTTTATTATATTGCCTTGCATTTTCATATTCATCTAACTTCTCAGAAGGAGCATCAACTGTAATAATTTTACTCCAATAATCAATAAAATGCTGTTGAATATCTCTCGATACCTGTTCCTTCATCTGCTCCACAATAACAAGTTGTTTCAGACTTTCAAAATCATTAATTTTTAATCCCATAATCCACTCGTTGAAATAATTCGCCAACTCAAACCCAAAATCTCGCCAAGTATTTTCAGACGATTTACAATGACTTTAAAATTTTATTTTAAATGCTTCCGGGCTCAATTTAAATCTTTTCAATAATATACTCTTCACGTGCTCATAATTGTTTGCCTTTTCTTCAGGTTCCCGGGCAATTAAATTCGCCATTTCCAACGGCAATAGTCCAATTAGATTAGTTACCCAATTTTCCTTTTTAATCTGCACTCTTCCTGCTTGTCTTTCAAATAATATTAGATAAAAACTTATATCACCTTCTTTGGGATCAAAGTTATGCATTAACCTTTGCAATTCAACTTGTTCTTGCATCCTTTCATTTTGAGAACTCATTTCTCTTCCAACACCACTATTCACAAACGATGCCTCTATCTTCAACTTTTCTAATAAAAACTCATTTTCTTGTCTCTTCTTTTCTAATTCAAACTCATTTTCTTGTCTCTTCTTTTCTAATTCAAACTCATTTTCTTGTCTCTTCCTTTCTAATTCAAACTCATTTTGACGCTTAATTCCTTCCTCTGTTTCATTAACTATTCTTTCTAATAATTCTTTCACAAACTCCTCCTCATACTCCGTACTTCCTAGTATTATCTAAATCAACAACTTTCATATCTTTCGTAATAGTTTCTCCTAATTCCTCCGCCAAACACTGCAAATCTACCTTCTTTGATCTTCCTAAAAACGCCATTTCTAAACCAACTCTTCTAAATAAACTTCAATAAATATTATAAATTATATACTTTCTTTCAACAACCTCTATAATAATAAAAATAGCTTACTCTTCACCAGAGTCGAAATATTAGAAATCTTGGAATTCTTCTAATTCTCGAAATCCTTTCAAAGCTCACTTCTTCAAATTCGTTCGAAATCCATTGGATTATTTCTCCGCACATTTATGTCGTGGCTTACGTGTAGGCAAATAAAGTTCAAGCTTTAAAAAATAATCTTCCTTATTAAACATTTCTTTCAACACACAACTTTCCTCATCAAAACTTTCCTTTTTAAATCACACACAATTCTAAACCGCCATCTTTTTTTTTTCTCTCTCCTTTTCTTTTTTCCCCGTTGCCAATCCACAAAAAAACCCAAAGAAACTACTTTTATATTTTTGGTTGCCATACAGGAAATATATAAAAACAAATTAAAGAATGAATTTAAATAAACATAAATTTAAAATTTAGTGACCCTGACAATGACTATAGAAGTTTATCTTGACAAAGCATATCTTATCAATATCCACCTTCATAAAAATATTGATTATTTGTTTTGACAAAGCCTATTTTAAACATATTTTGACCTATTTTAAAAATATTCTCCATCACGACTATATTGATGTTTCTTATGATAAGGCATATTTTATCAAGGTTTACCATCATGTCTATATTGATATTATTCATATGGAGCAAAAGACTGTTGATATTAATAATTTAGTCATGTCATTTAACCTTGATTAACTACATATTTTCGGAACACAATATATAGTCGCAGTATTATAGATCGAACCCGCGTCCTGGCCTAGGGGTAGCGTGTCTTCCTTAGTGTTCTAGGCATCCCGGGTTCTGGCATGGTTGTTTGTCTGTGTTCTATCTGTGAGTAGTGTGAATTTGCACCCTCCCCCCCTGTAAAAAGGGGTTGAGCAAGCGAGTGTGAAGCATGAAGTAGTTAAGTTGTACTCTTGACCGTAGTTGGCCCTACTGAAAGACAAGGGACGCTAATCTAGGCTTAAGGTATCCGAATACGTTCGAAGGATACTTTTTGAAAAACTATTTAAAACTAGGGTTTTTGAATGTGTTGTTAATCATAATAAAAATACTATAAATAATTAATAAGTTATAAGTTATTTGCAAATATAATTTATTTTGAGAAATAGGAAAGATGAAATTTAACCGGAGCGAGTAACACTCTACACAAAATGGTAACGTAGCAGTCCTATTTTTCTTTGCACACAAGTTATAAAATATAATGGTGAAAGAAATGAACCAAGAACTAAGAAACATTTCGAGATGCAAAGAAGTTATGGGTAAAAATACACGTATATATTCATTTTTTCCACAAATTCACAACTTGATTTTTCTAAAAAACACCTATAAATGAAAAAAATATTTCCCCAATAGTAAAACTTTTGGCTCATTTCATTGCCCATATTAAAATGCACACGGACATTTTTATGTAAATATCTCCGTCTTTCAGATATCTTGTTAACGGTGAAGAATTTTTATGAAAATTAAAGTTTTCAGAAAATTGAAGACAAATTTTAGCTAAAAAATATATTTTGATTGAAATTCCCCTGACTAATAGATCAGGTCTCCCTTTTCCTGGAAAAGATAAACTGTTTTGGTAAAAAGAAGGTCTGAACTACAAGAAGTAGCAGTTTTAAAAAATTCGTCAGTGTGGTCGATAGCCAGTGTTTTCACGTAATCGGATACCTTAAAATCTTTGATAGCGATCAGCGGGTTTGTCAATGACAAGTGCCATTGGATACAACAACAACAATATTATAGATCGAAGTTGCAGGATATTGATGGAGCATTTTGATTGATCATCTACACTTCAATGCAGCGAAATTGTCGATTTGGCAAAAAAAAATTGGAGCAATCTTTTCAGTTGTTGGGGTTAACACTTACGTCAAAAATTTTCTGAGCAATAAATATAGATCGAATGAAGTGAAGAATGACAGAATTTACGGCTCCACCAGGTGTCATGAATTCTTATATGACACCAAAATTATTCAAAGTAATTCAGCGATTTTGACTGGTGAACTCTTGCGCAAGATTCCTCCGTATGAAAAACCACAGCAAAGAGGGTTTATTTTCGATGTCTTTCAAAAGTGCAAGGTGGATGAGGGAAGGGGGGAGAGGAAATCATCACCGATATATCTAGAAATCATGTACTCTCATATGAAAAAAAAATCGAAATCGGTTCAATAGATTTCTCAATACAAAATTTAAATATATTACGTGTTTTTTAGACAAAATGTAGGGTAGAGTGTAGTATTTGATTCCCGTTAAAATTTCTAGAGAAAATTTAATATGAATTAGAACGAATTGTCTTTAACAAGTACATAAAAAATAATTTTTATCTCGAGTTTTAGCAAAAGATACGGTCACGAATTTTCCTTATAAAAAGTAAAATTACATTAAAAATTTGCTGTATTTATTCCTAATGGTGCGTTGATTTTCTAATGGCAAATTTCTATTTGATGTTTCCACTAGTTATACTCTTGTTAATAAAAAGTATCTCATTGAAATTCTAAAACTTTTTTTCGTGAAATTAAAGAAAAAAGAATTTTCCAAATGTCCACTTTAAAAAAATTAATAATGTTTTATATAAACTATTATAAAGTTTAAATTAAAAATAAATATCTAAAAGTAAAAAATATCTTATAGGAATTTTAAAATATTTTTTCCTGAAATTGAAAAAAAAAAAAAGAATTTTCCAAGTTTCTACTCTAAAAAAATTAATAATAATTTATTTAAACTATCATAAACTTTAAATTAATAAATGTATCTGTAAAGAATCTAAAAGTGAAAAGTATCTTATTGGAATTCTAAGACATTTTTTCTGTGATTAAAATAAAAAAATCCCAAATGTCCAGGCTAAAAAAATTAATAATGATTTATTTAAACTATTATAATGTTCGACAGATCGTTTTAAGCATACACCTTTTAATTCAAACTTTCCTTTTAAAAATAATAATTTTTTAAAGACAAAAAAAAATTGACGTTTCAATTGGCCCGGATAGACTTAAAAATTCCAATAAGCATTTTTCTATCAATCAGAATTTGAGACTTGGAAATTAATCCTATTCTAAAATTAGCAATCGAAATTATTGAACCAAAAAATGTAATCATAGTTTAAAAGCACAATTCATCAGCTTCAAATAGTATTATAACTGTCGATTTTCAGAAAAAAAAAATCATGAAAATTAATCAAAAAAAGAAAAAAAAATTGCGGAAATTGACTTTCGAAAAGTATTAAACGGTAGTGTGTATAGCACTGAGTTGTGTTAGGTCTTTTAAAAGAAATTTAATGTAAACTACAAATTGTCCAAATACCACTATTTTTTTCTGTAAATCGATTATTAAGTTTGGTTAACCATCATATTATTTTCTTAGTCATGGCAGCGATTGTAAAATCCTAATAAATTGTTCTAAATTTTTACGATTTTAAAGCAAAACTTCTGCATAAAATGTTTGAGTCTGCTTTTTCCAATTTCCTGCCATATAAATGATAAACATATGACAAATTTTTCTTTGAAACATGAAATAATCATACTCCAAAGACACCAATAACTAAATATTTTGCACCAAATTAATTATTTAAGCATATAGTATTCAAGAAAAATTTCTAAACAACCTCAAGTTAATGGTGGTTTTCCAGTGTTTTAAAGAATTGTTTAAAATAAGCAGAACTTTTTTAGTATGCCACGTTTATAACAGATATTCAAAATTTCAAATTAGTAATAATTTCGTATTTCTATGTCGATCTTTATTTCAAGGAATGAAAAATTGACAATAACAAATAATGCTATTTTTAAGGTATCCGACTACGTTCGAAGGAAATTTTTTGAAAAATTGGATTTTTAAAAAACTATTAATGGTTTGTAGATGTTTTGTCTATTATAAACACTATAAATATTGAAAAAAAATATTTGAAAATATAATATATTTTGAGAAATAGGAAAATTTGTAGTAAATTTTGATGAAATTTAACTTAAATGGTTAGCACTTTATACAAAATTGTAAAGCAGCAATCCTAATTTTCTTTGCACACAAGTTATAGAACATAATGATAAAGGAAATGAACCAAATTCTAAAAACAATTTTGAGATGCAAAGAAGTAATAAGTAAAAATATACGTGTATATGCATTCTTTATAAATTCACAACTTAATTTTTCTGAAAATATCTATAAATGAAAATGTATTTCACCAACAGTAAAAAATTTGGTTCATTTCATTGCCCATATTATTTAAACCAGCGGGTGACCGAGCTCCGCTCGGAGAAAATAGGTATCGAAGCTAACTCGAAGATTTAAATTTTCAATTGTGATTTATCAAAACAATACATGCCATAAGAAAATTTATGAAACCATTGGTAAAAAGATAACCGGTTAAAGTGCACCATTGTAAACTATTCTAAACAAAGTTAGAGTTTGGAAAGGGAACTATTCTATAAAAAGGTAAAGTAAAGATAAAGATTGAAGTGTGTTGAAGTTCAATATTTTTGACAAATTTATTTAGAAAAACCAAACATATATACATACATAAGAAACATATTATAAACCTATAACAGCATAAACATAAAACTTTATTAGATCGCCATATTGGCTATAGATGGCAGCACGTTACCACTTGAAAATTTAAGTAGCCATTATGGCGAACTAATAAAGTTTGAAAATATCCTATCTGTAACTACGAACTCCTCGAACGTAGCGCTTCAAAACCGGCGCCAATCGATTCCTCGTGGCCAAAAACCCCAGACCCCCAAGTTTACCGGAGTTTATTAATTCTGGGGCGATTTTCGACTTGGCAACCATTCCTCGTATTATAGTATTAGATAGATAACATACTGAAATTTTTATGTAAATACCTCTATTCGTTTTTGAAGCATCATATTAATGGTGGAGAATTTTCATGAAAAGAAAAGCTTTGAGAAAATTGAAAGACAAATTTTTGATGAAAAATATGATTTGTCTAAAATTCCCCTGTATGATAGGTCAGGCCTTCCTTTTCTTAGACAAGATAAACTGTTTTGGAAAGAGAAAAGTCTGAACTGAAAGAAATGCTATTAATAAAAAAAAAACTCCAATATGATCTATAAGCCAGTATTTTTAACGTAGTCGGATACCGTAATATAAACTATTTCTTGCCATTTAAACTGTTCCTTTAATCTTTTAGAAAAAGTGAAAGTCGGGTATTACCATATGAAGCAGATACTATATCTTTAAAAGCATCCATTTATCATAACCAACCTAATCGATTAATTCCTTAAAATTCCAATAATTTAACCATATATTTAATATTTAATATTTAAACCATATAACTGACGCAGTATGGCCACAAATGGCTCTTGAGCCAATAAACCTTACCTTAATGAAATCTTTTTGGACTAGATGGAAAAATGGATATTTACTGAATTTAAGATCGGCCCATTCAAGTTTAGCTAAAAATTGCTCTCCATTTAAGGTTAACGATGTAGTCCTAATTAAAGATGATCATTTATCTCGTAATTTTTGGAAACTAGGAAAAATACTTGAATTATTTCCTGGAAGAGATGGCAAGGTGAGGGCTTGCAAATTAAAAACTGAGTCCGCAACTATCAAGCGACCTGTACAACTGTTGTATAGTTTGGAAATACTGGACTAAAGTGTATAAATTGTATTCATGAACTCTAACTTGCCTATGCCTAATTTCTTGAATATTAACTGCTATTAAATTTGAATATTGTGTATTGTACAAATTTAGTTAATTGATATACTTGTATGTTTTCATGTTTTTTTATAATATTTCATGTTTTACCAGGTAACTTTCATGTTAATTCATGTTATGCAAGAATATTTATACTCGGATTTTTTATGAACCCCCCTTGGTTCATCCTGGGGCAGGTTGTTGCAAACGAATTCAATCACATGATATGTGGGTGGAGCTAACCGCGAAACCCACGTGGTATCGTAAGTATGTATATGCATGTAAAAAAGTTTCAGTTGTGTGTGTGTGCTCATGTAATATGGTTTGGTTTTCATGACGGTAGCTTCTAGAAGAGCTTACCGAATATATCTTGTCTCGGAATACAATTTGAAATTATATTTTTACTCGGATTAATTGCTCACATGTCTTTATCTAAAATATGTACGTTATTAAATCTTGTTAAGTTTGCTATTAAAAATTAACTGCTTAAAAAGAAAATCAGTTCGTCATTCCTTGAAATCTCGTATATTTTAATTAGGTGATATGCCATTCATTTATTATTTTTATACCTACCAACCTACCTTGTTTGTTAAATTGCGCCAATAGGGCCAAGAGTACGACTTGACTACTTCATGCTTCACATTCGCTTGCACAGTGCCTTTTCACAAAGGGGAGGGGTGCATTCATATATATCACAGATAGAACGCAGAATAACAACCATGCCCGAACCCAGGGCTGCCATATTATGGGGAAGACCGCTACCCCAATACCAGGACTCAGGCAAGATTAAATCTGATTGATAAAAACGACAACATTAGGGGGAACTAAGGTTGAATTCTAAAGGCCAACACCAATCACGATACAACCCTTCCCGTCTGAAACACGTCTTGTCATCGTAGGGAGTTACTCACACACCATCATTCCTGTATCCTCTTTTCATCCTCTCATAGGTGCTCTTCCCTCTTTCAGTGAAAGCCTTGGAGCAAGTGCAACACAAATAGGAGCATTCCCAAGAGTAGCTATCAAGATTCCATAAGTAACCAGTGTGCCAAGTGTACTGAAAAGAAGTGATCTATCAATTGTATACATTTTCCAGAGTGTTAAAGCAATTTCTCTCTTGAAATTCTTTCTTATAAGTATACTGCTGCTTTAGCTCTTCCTGCTTGGTTTTTTTCACTTCAAATAGTAATTGGCATGTGAAAAATAGCACTGTTTAAGCATTTGAATCAAAGATGTCACCTGAAAAGTGGATTTGTTCCATATATATTTTTAACTGAACATTCCTTAGAGTCTTTATTTCATAGAGATTCCATAGACATTCCCTAGAGATTCAAGATTCCATAAGTAACAAGTATGGCAAGTGAACTAAATAGAAGTGATCTATCAATTGTATACATTTTCCAGAGTGTTAAAGCGATTCCTTTCTTGAAGTTTTTACTTATTAGTATACTACTGTTTTACCCACTCCTACTGGGTTTTTTCGCCTTCAAATAGTAATGAATGTATTAAAAACAACATATTAGCATTAGTATACTGCTGTTCAACCTGAAAAGTTGATTTGTTCCATAGTCCATTGAGGAATAGTCCGTTGGAACAAATCCATTTGCTCCTTTTTAACTCTGAACATTCCCAAGAGTAGCTATCAAAATTCCATAAGTAACCAGTGTGCCAAGTGCACTGAACAGAAGTGATCTATCAATTGTATACATTTTCCAGAGTGTTAAAGCGATCTCTCTCTTGAAGTTCTTTCTTATTAGTATTTTCAATTCCATGTAATGTAATGGGAAGAATCCAGGCAAGGACACCAGCAATTCTCGTGCTAAGTTTGCAGCCCGGACTGTCTCCGATGCAGACAGTATGACAGTCAGTAGCACTATCGAAAAATAAAGCCCACTGAACCAGAAAGGAATCATGAATTCCAGATGAGTTTGCTGTAGAAATATTAAAGAATAGGTGGACCGAAACAAGCCTGCCATGCTACTCAGAACCAGAACAAAGACGGTGTAAGAAAAAATGTTGTCTACATTATTCAAAACATTGGCTGACTCATCATATGCATGAAGCAGTCGATAGACATTATCTTTTGTCTTCACGGATTCGAACTGATTTGCAATGTGGAGGAAAAGACATCTCATTTGGATGCAAAGAAATATATAGCAGGCCGTCGAGCCAATGACGAACATGCTATTCCCCAAAGTGTAGGATGACACTGAAAAATCTCTGAGAATCGGTAGAAAATTTGGATATAACCTGGAAAAACTGAGGAACAAAGTAGAATTCATCAAATATTCCTTATCGGTTATTCTTTGCTCTGAATAAAAATACGTAAACAAAAATGCCAGAATTAAGCTGTACATCAAAATACAAAAGACATAGATCATGATTTTCCTCTTCTTGTAATCTGCATTGCAGTCTAGTTGGTGTGAAATTCGGTTGATGATTTTCAATATCTGTCCGATTTGGATTTTAGATTTCCGAATAAAACAGTAAGAAGACGCTTGCATGACAAAAACCAGAAGAAGAGAGGCTTCTGTTTTCTTCATAGGTAGAATTAGTAACCACAATATCTGACACATCATAGGAGATACTAAAATAAAGGTAAATGCAAATTGAATGATAGGATCGAGAAGAATATACATTTTGTTTTTATTAGATATCTTCCAAGGGTGTAAATTTAGATCCACTCTACTTAAGTGAAAAAAAAACCAGTATGGGACTGAAAGATTTCAAAAATTCTTTACCAGATTTTCGGCTCCTTTTGGGTGTTTCTAGAACTTTTCTTCTACTTGGAACAATTAATAATTTCATTGTAGAAACTTAGCTAGTAAAATATGGCAATTAAGCGATAAAGATTTAGTGAATACAGACTTTATCTACCTGAATATAACGGAGGATTAGATTGCACAAGTTTGGAATTAAAATCTTTTAGACAAACGGGAAAAAAATTTGCTGTAAAGTCCGATAACATTTACTAAAAAGAATGATTATTAAAAACAGCAGGAGAAGAGGTCATAAAAAGGAAAAAGCTTTTACGTAATTGAATAAAAGGCGGGTTTTACCACGAGTTGACTTAGTAAAAATTATCTGATAATCATCGTTTTTTTTTCAACTCTCTTTCTGTTTGCACATGAAGTTCTTGCTTGCATTATCATGACAATTTGTCGATTTCTGCCATTCAGACAGATTAATGACTGCTTACACCATTCTTGAAATCATTATTTCTATGAAAAAATTGCCGAAAGCTTTTAAAAACCTGACTTTTTTATAAATTAATTTCACGTGTTCCTTTACATTGCGGCTCAAAATCACCGCAGTAACTTTTGCTGTCAGTTACAGAAAATAGTTACCATTACTTTAAATCTCTTCACCATTCATTAAGTTTTTCGGAAACTTAAAAGTTGCGAAACGCATTTTGAGAATGAGTAACAAAAATTCATTAGTTGATGTAATATGATATGCTATTCAGTGCTGGTTTTCAATAATAAAGAAGTAATTCTTGAATCAACAAATCTTTAGAAAATACCTTAATTGTCATAAAATGATTTAAAAGTAAAACTTATTCTATTAAGAAAATGGCTGTTTTATAAATGAAATTATTTAATGTATATTCATCGATTATTTTAAGAGATCGGTTGTCGGAAAGTACATAACCGTTGTGAAAGCACAGCTATCAGATACAAGAAGAAAAAAAATGAGATTTCTACATCAAGTAGTTAATAGAATGGTAGGAATCATATCAGGAGTATCTAATGCTGATGCAAAGTGGAAGGAATGAGAGGAAATGTATGTGGCTGATACCTGATGCAAATAAAGTGGAAGGAATCTCTTTCCACTTTATTTGTACTTTTTGAATGTGTGTGTGTGTGTGTGTGTACGTGTGTACGTATACCTGATATAAATAGAGTGGAAGAAATGTGAATATGGCTGATACTTGATGCAAATAGAGTGTGAAGAATGAAGCAACATGTTTTTGTGTGCCTAATGCAAATAGAGTGGGAGAAATCGGACAAAGTTCTTTTTGTGGGCCTAATGCCTTTTTCAAATAGAGTGGGGTGATTAGAGAGAGTGTGAGGGGCAGATACCTGATGCAAATAGAGTGGGGTGATTAGAGATAGTGCGTTGGACAGATACCTGATGCAAATACAGTGGAGAATTAGAGAGAGTGTGTGGGGCAGATACCTGGTGCAAATAGAGTGGAAGGAAGGAGAATATGACTAATGCCTGATGCAAATAGAGTGGGAAAAAGGAATGAGAGTGTGTTTGTGCCTAATGTCTGATGCCAATAGAGCAGAGTAAATATTTAATAGTTCAATTATTAACGGTTATAAAATATTCTAATACAATTTTTTCGTTACTATGGAATGAAATCAGTTCTACTTATTCTTAAAAACACACGCAAACCCTTTAATAGCTGAACGAAAAATAAATTCGGCTGCTGTAAAAATTATACAAATATACACAAAATAGAAGAATGATTCTGGCAAGAGAAAAAAAGCAAAATTTTAAACCGATAACTGGGTGTAGTTTAGGTATTTTAATAAATTGTAGTTGATTTTGGCTTAGTGTTAAAGGAAAACTTCAACTAAATTTTGCATTAGTAAATATACAATATTATGGAAATGCAGTAATTATAGTAGGGGTGAACTTTCATCCTAAACTGCAAAAATCGTCTCTGATTCGTTCATATTTCTTTAAATATGCTAGTAATTTCTTTTATTTTTCGAAAATCTAACAGCTTATGATCAAGAAGAAACATGCAAGTTAATTTTTAGATTTCAATTCAAATGGGCATTAATCCGAATTAAAGACGCTAACGTTGTTCGATAGACACTTCAAGAAACTAGAGATATTCGTATTAATCATGATGTGTATTTCTAGAACATGACCTGTTTAAACTAAAAAAATATTTTATTAATTTCAACTTGAATCTATTCAGTGTTCTTTAAAACTAACATATTAGATATATTTATCATCATATGCACTTTAAAATTTCCTAGAAACTGCCAACAAACTACTAAAATTATATTAAAACAAACAATTATTAGAAAAGACAACAAAATATTTGGAAATCAAATACAAGATTCAATTGGAAATACATAATTTTATTTGCAAATTTGATGTACAAACTTTACATGGATATTACATTATCGCAAGTACAATACAAATATATTTTAAATAAGAATTAAGTACCTTCTTTCTCACACACCATCCTCCTCGTCGTTTTTGTAGAAGACTCCAGGGAAGTAGGGATCCGGCATCTGAAAAATAAATATCTGTATGAGAGACTGCATTCTCAATAAGAGCAACAATTTTAATTCAATATTACTTAAGCATACTTATCATCACTTGGTAATTCTATCGACATCGTACTGTCTATAAAATTGGAGCATGTCTGTTTTTTTGTGAATTAATAAACGATCACAGAATCGGGCGAATAATCAACAAATTGTTTTGTGCTCTCCTTTTTTCTTAATACTTTATTTCATAGATTAAATATAAGATTGTATATTATCCATATACGCATAAAGTTCATTACGAATTTTGAAATTGCAATGACCATTCGAAGTTCTACATTTCCTTTCACTTTTTTTTTTCTTTTTTAGCTAGAAAGATTTTTTATAGTTGAAATTTCGAATTTCATGTGTCACGTGATGCATCTAGTTCTAATTTCACTTCTCTAACAGATGAATTCAATTTCGAGAAAATTTTCTTCAAGTTATTTGGCAGTAAAAGCAAGCCCCGAACATAATAACCTCTGTTTACCCTGATTTTCAGACCAAACTTATCTTTTCCCCAGATTTCACTTCCTTACATGAGAACATTTCAATAAATGGGCGAATCGAACCTCGGTTACAGCAGAAAAAGATTGATTACGCAGCATTAAATTTTCGCTACATGACTGACAGCATTCACCATTTATATGGCTTGGGAGGCTACACAAAAGTCTAACTTGCGTTTCGAAATGCCCTGTTATCATTTTCTATAACTCCCTACATCGATACTACTATTCAGTTTCCCTTTAAAGCTTATTTCTGTAAGGTAAATAGCGCATTTATAACATTTGTTTCTTAAAATACACTTCGAAAGGTACAGTTTCCGAAACAACATTTATACATGGCAAGCCAAAATTATCGTTCTATTTTGCTCAGTTCCTGATATAAGAAGGAATCCTACCTAAAATATATTATTATATATGAAAGAATGGAAATAAGCTTACTCCGAATACAAATCACGGAATGTAAAATGTTTAATAATAGAGGAAGGATAATAAATACCTGAACTCTCCGCTATGCTCCCTAAATGCTAAATGCATCTGAAAGACATAACACTGGAAGAAAACTTACAGGGGAACACATTATGAAGGTTTGGTTTGGTTTGGTTTGGTTTTTTGGCACAAGGGCCATAGATTTGACCATGCTGCGCCAGACTAAGTAAAGTTATTTCAAGGTAAAAAATTTGAAATTATTTGATACAATTTAAAATTTGAAAAACAAAATTGATTGATATAATTTTGAAAAAAAAAAAAAACCCACTAAATGTGTGAATAAAATCCAATAGATTTTAAAAAGGGTAAGAGATTATAATGGGTCGTTTTCCCAAGTAAAGCAGATAAATCAATATCATTAGATTTTAAAAAATTTAAACGCTGTGTATCAAAATTTGGGCATTCAGAAAGCACATGTTGGACGGACACAATGCAATTGCACCGAGAACACATTGGAGCTTGTTCTCCTAACAGCAGATGACGATGCGTGTACCGAGTATGACCCAGTCTCAATCTGGTGAGAACTGTATCCGTTTTTCTATTCATTTGTGAAGGCCAAAGTTCGATAGTAGGTTTAATTCGATGAAGTTTATTTTCACTTTCAATGTCCCATTCTCTTTGCCATTTGTTTAAGAGAGATATTTTTAAATGCTTTTTCAAGTCTGTTACAGGTGCTGAAGTATTCTTTGAGGCAGTTGCCAATTTGGCAGCTTTGTCTGCTCTTTCATTGCCCACAATCCCAACATGAGACGGTACCCAGCATAATAAAACATTAAAATTTCTAGATTCTAGTTTATTTAAAATATCCAAAACATTTAAAACAAGGGGGTGATAATACTGAGGATGAAATGATTTAAGAGATTCTAATGCACTAAGGGAGTCTGTGTAAATAATGAATTGCTTTTGTAGTCTATTATAGATTTCTTCTAGTGCGTATAAAATAGCAGTTATCTCTGCCGTGAACACTGAACAGAAAGAATTAATTTTAAATGAAAACACATTATCCGGGAAAATAACTGAAAAAGATACACTATTGGCTGATTTGGATCCATCTGTAAAAATTGGAATAAAGTCAACATAATGCTGCCTGTGTTCGAGAAATATTTGTTGATAGATGATATCTGATGTGTCAGATTTTGTAAAATTTGCAAAAGGGTTTAAATAATGAAAAACAGGAATTTTCCAAGGAGGGAACTTATTTTTTGGTTGAAGGGTTACTTTTAAATGGAGTTGATTTAAATCTGTAAGAATGTTATGCACTCTCCTATGAAATACAGGAATAAAGGATTGCCTGGCTTCGGCCAATCGAATAAAAAAAGGACGCAGTTCAAAATTGTGAAAGGGATGGCTTATATCTGATTTAATCTTAAAATAATAATACAATGAAAGCATTTGCCTTCTAGATTCAAGGGATGGTTCAAAACTGTCGACATATAGGCTTTTAATGGGTGAAGTTCGGAAAGCTCCTGTACATAAACGAAGAGCTGCATGGTGAATTGGGTCCAATTTTTGCAATATACTTTTTCTAGCGGAGCCATAAATTACAGAGCCATAATCAAGCTTAGAGAGTACAGTAGCCTTGTATATCTTAAGCATGGAGATTCTGTCAGCCCCCCATGCTGTTGTCGATAATACTTTTAAAATATTTAGAGACCTTTCACATTTTTTCCGTAACTGCTGCATATGAGGCAAGAAGGTGAGCTTTTTGTCAAAGATAACACCCAAAAATCGAATTTCATTGACAAATGGTATGTTTTCTCCATTTAATTTTAGTTCAGGGTCAAAATGAATATTGCGTTTTTGACAGAAATGGACACAAGCGGTTTTCGAAGTAGAAATAGTAAAGCCATTATCATTACACCATTGATTAATACTATTGATTGCAATCTGCAGTTGTCTTTGGATAAAATTCATATTCTTTCCTGTACAGGATATGTACAGGTCATCAACATATAATGATCCTTTCACAAAAGGGGATAATTGTTTTAAAATGTTATTTAGTTTTACGATAAAGAGGGTTACACTTAAAACACTACCTTGGGGAACACCCTCCTCCTGAATAAAAAAATTTGAAAGCTCTGTTCCCACTCTAACCTGAAATTTTCTGAGTTTTAAAAAATTCTTTATAAAAATGGGAAGATTTCCTCTTAATCCGATGTTATGTAAGTCTTTTAAAATTCCATACCTCCAAGTTCTATCATATGCTTTTTCAATATCAAAATAGCAACTAGATGTTTTCTCTGTAGAAAGGAGAGACGGATATCAGTTTCAAGGGCCAAAATATTATCGAGAGTGCAACGACCTTTTCTAAATCCACTTTGGGATGGATGTAGCAATTTACTGTCTTCCAGGTAATAAATTAATCTGTTATTTATCATTCTTTCCATTAGTTTACAAAGACAACTTGTCAAAGCTATTGGACGGTAGTTAGATGGATTAGTCGGATCTTTGCCTGGTTTTAAGAGAGGAATAATTACAGCCTGTTGCCAAATAACAGGAAAATGGTGTTCTCGCCAAATGCGGTTGTATAGATATAACAAATTCTTCTGTGACTCTATTGTTAGATGTTTGATCATGGTATATGTGATATTATCTGGGCCAGGTGCAGATTCATGCATCTTTAAAAGACTTGTTTGAAATTCCTGAAAACTAAAATCACAGTTATAGGACAGATAAATCTTAGAATCAAAATGCAATTTTTGCTTTTCTGCTTTCTTTTTGTTCTCTAAAATCTTACGGGGGTAATTTTCACTACTGCATGTATCAGCTAAAGACGAGGCGATGGTATTTGCAATGTCTTTTAGGGTGGATATTGTTTTTCCTTTATCAACTAAGACAGAAATAGTATTCAATTGAGGGACACCAGAAATTTTTTTAATTTTATACCAAAGTTTTTTGCTAGATATAGTTGATGTTATGCCAGAAACAAACTTCTGCCATGACGCTCTGCGACTAATTCTTTGAATTCTTCTGGATTCAGATTTAGATTTTTTAAAAATAATGAAATTTTCAGTTGTGGGACGCCTGCGGAAAATATCCCAAGCCTTTCTTTGTTGCTTATAAGCCTGTTGGCAGTCAACATTCCACCATGGTTTATTTTGTTTTCTGTAATTACCAGTCGTCTTGGGTATTGATTTATCTGCTGTTTCAATTATGGTTTTGACAATATAATTAAGAGCATCGTCTATAGTGGAAGATCTAATTATTTCAGAATCAAAATTTACTAGTGAAGTAAATCGTTGCCAGTTGGTGGCATTTAAGATATATTTAGGTGGCCTGAAAATACTATTTGCATTATGTCTATTGTCAGTTATAATTAATGGAAAATGATCACTGTTATACAAGTTATTGTCAACTGTTAAATTCAAAAAAGGCAAGAGAGATGGAGAACACATTGCAAGGTCAACTGAATGAAATGTACGTGTGGGTAAATGAAAATGTGTTTTTTCATCAGAATTTAAGAGACATAAATTATGATCTGAAAGAAATTTTTCAATCTGTAGACCACGGGAATTGTTATCAGAACTACCCCATAGGGGACTATGGCCGTTAAGATCGCCAATAATTATAAAAGGACGTGGAAGTTGATAAATCAAATTATTAAGATCTATTTGACTGACATTTTCATTTGGAGGTAAGTAAATGTTGCAAACTGTAATTAAGGATTGTGTCTGAATACGTATAGCCACAGCCTGAAAGTTGGTGTTAAGGTTCAGAGGCATGGAAGGGATGTCAGTTGCAGCAAGTATTGCAACACCACCAGAAACTCGTTCTTGAGCGTGATGTTTGCTATAGATTTTATAATGACGGATATTATGTTTGTCTGTTTTGAGGTAAGTCTCTTGCAACGCAATAAAGGCGGGATGATATTTGTTAATAAGATCCTTTAATTCAGTATTCTTGTTTTGAAAACCACGACAGTTCCATGAAATGAACGAGGCCATAAAATAGAAAAGAAAGAAAACCAAAAAAACAACAACAAAAGGAAACATCAACACAAACAGAAGGACAAAAAAACACTAAGGAGAAGTGGGAAGAACTTCTCCGTCACTGGTAAGCATTTCATCATCAGACAAATGCATTTTAAGGCGTGGATCGTTATCAAGTTCTTCACTTGTTTTTTTAACAGAATCTTTCAAAAAATCTTTTTTAGTAGGAACACTATTTGTAAGAGAGTTTAAAATATCTCTTTTCTCAGCAAGTCTTCTTGCACGTTTGGCAGCTTTTGATTCTTTTAATTTTACTAAATCGGTAGATTTGTGTTCCTGTTTTTTATCATCTCGAGGTTTTTTAGAATTTCTTTTAACTAAAGAACCCTCTTTTGAAGAAGGTGCATTGGAAAGAGAAACTTTATCTAATGAATTTTTGATATTTGATGAAGTCGTTGTAGAAGATGTAGGAATATTAAATTGAAATTCGCTAATATCAACTGTGGCAGAAGCAATGGCTGGAGGAATTGTTTTTGCAACAGCTTGGTTGGTAGTATTCTGGGACAAGGTAGAAGCAGAGGAAATTTTTTCCCACGATTTTTTTATCTCAAGCAGTGCTAACCAGTCGCTTTTCTTTATTGTAATTGTTTCATTACCTACTGAAGGATGTGTTGTTGCAAAGGCTGTAGACATGGAACTTGTTTGACCATTTTTTAAGTTTTGCTCAGAGATAGTGTGAGAGGGATTTAAAGCTGCTGAATAGGATAGACCTGGTTGGGGAGTTCTGTCGTTTACAATTTTTCGGGCTTCTGGAAATGAAATGTTCCGAGTAATTTTAATCGTTTGTATCTCTTTCTCTTGTTTGTAACGTGGGCAGGATTTTGAATAATCTGGATGTTCTGCGGAGCAGTTGCAGCATTTTGGTGTTGTAGAAGAGCAGGTATTACTTTCATGATCTGGAAGAGAGCAGTAAGCACATAGTTGCTTAGAAGATTTACAGGCTGTTATTGTGTGACCAAATTTTTGACATTTAAAACATCGAAGTGGATTTGGTATATAATGTTTAACTGGACAATTAATGTAAGCAATTTTAACCGATTTCGGCAACAAAGGAGTGTCGAATGTTAATATTAGATGCTTTGTTGGGAAATTTTGACCATTTCTTTTTATTGATATTCTACGAACTGATATGACTTTTTGTGCTTTCAGAGCATCAAGGATATCTTCTTCGGTATCTCTGTTAAATTCGCTTTGTGAAATAACACCTCTTGAATGGTTTAATGTCCGATGTGGACTGACAGTAACTTCGATATTTGCTATTTTCTCAAGTTTTAATATATTTTCAGATTGTTTTGAATTTGCAACTTCAGCAAGTAAGTTTCCATTGTTTAGTTTCTTGATCGATTTCGCTTCTCCAATCACTGAAACAATAGTTTTGTGTATTAAAATAGGAGATAAATTGCTCAAAGTGTTTTTTTCAGCACTAATTACAAAAAATTTAGGATAAGCATTACTATAGCGTGAATTAGAATTAGCCATACGACATTAGAAAAGATTCGGGCCCGACGGCATCGCCCACCACGGAGCCCAACATGGGATGGCAGTTACCGACTCTGGAAATCCCAACCTCGGCACTTGCCATAATGCTAGCCAGAACCTATACGCTGAGAGTCACCCCCGGGGACAGTGACCACCCTTAACGCCAAGCCCAAGAAGTGACCCCTTCGCTTGATCCCCTTGAGCAGCCCAGTAATATGTCTGGAATACCAGCCGATTGATACATCAGGGTCCAAAATGTACCACCCGTCTGATGGGTCGCCACGCACGGCAAACACGTGGGGTTTTCGACTGTCCATGAGAAGCAAGAAGCAAACAGAGCGGCGACCGCTTCTCATGGAGAGCTCCCTCGCTTACCGTCGAGGGATGGAAAAATGAAGAAAGAGAAAAGGGAGGAGAGAGTGGGGAGAGTAAGAAGAGAAAAAAAATAGGGGGAAGGGGAAAAAAATGAAAGAATGAAAGATCCCTGGGTACCTCGGGATTGGGACACCCGTACCCATCTAAAGAAGGTGGGCCCCTGAGGGGAACACATTATGAAATCAAAAGCATGATGGCCACCATTATCAC
>JAPMOQ010023765.1:0-33550 GCA_026543055.1 Argiope trifasciata | reverse complement strand
AGAAATAAAACAGCTTTCGGTAAGAAAAATTAACTCAGCTTTTCACTTTTCTTCTTTTTTGTGAATTTCCTTTGTTTTGAGATATTTGTATTTGCTGGCGATTTGCAGCTTTCTGGTAATGCATTTTGTAAATATGCAGCACTATTTGAGGCAACAGACATATCGAAGCAGGCATTAAGTACTTTTATCTTTTCTTCCACATCTGGAAGAGGGTATGATGAATCCCAGTTTTGTGCTTTTACAAGTACTTCTTGTAGCTGACTCACTATGTTATTTTTTCTGCTATTGAAATCTTTACTGCTTTCATTTTGTAAATGGGATATGATTGCAGATTTTTCAATTTCTGTTATTTTTGGATCATTTTCAATAATTACTAAATTATCCTCAGTGTCTAAATTTTCTTGGTTTTGTATTACTTCAGATTCTTGAATAATAACATCTTTGGATTTTTGGCATATATAATGAATGTGTTTACATATTATAAATCGAATGCTGTAGTCGATGCATGTACATGCCATCATGTGTATGCAAATGTGGCATTCATCACATCTAATGGGGCATTCACACTCATCTTTTAATTTTTCTATATCATATGACATAAGTGATCCGCCATTCTGCTTTGTGATAACAGTTTTTTTTTCCATCTTGTAAAATGCATATTCATCACCCATTTCGTTACTGCTTCTGTGGCGTTTTCTGATTAGGGTGACTTTAGATGTTAATTTCCCTCTTTCCATGGAAATTACTCTAGAAAGGAGCTTTTTAGCTACTGCATTAATCACAAGGGATATAGCCTTGTCCAATCTTTTCATAATTTTTCCATCGCCTTCCTCGTACTTAAGCTGACGATGCCATCTTTCTAATTTCATGTTCGTATTGATTTGCAATCCAATTCTATGGCAGTATGCCCATTCCTTACATCTATTTTTATAATTACAAATAAAATATTCGACAAATTTGATTTCTTTATCTTTAAAAGATGTAACAAAATTATTTAAAAGTTTTTCAAAAGTTGGGATATCTATTTCTGTCATCAAATTCTTTAAAATATTTTTGATAACTGTTCTATTTTCAAAGTTTTTTACTTTGGAATTGATATTTGCAGTCCAGTTTTTATTAATGTGCCAACTGCATAGTAAATGTCTGGGGCTATCATGGAATACCTCTTTCCATGCGTTTGTAAATGAAGTTGTATCATCTGTCATTATGACATTTGTTCTTAGATTTGGCAATCGCTCTTTTATGGCTGCGAAGAAAGGCAGAAGAATGTCACAAGACATTCTTGAAGCAAACAGAGTTGCTGCTGGCAATCCTTCATGATTTTCATCATGAACCATTATTGTCAATAGTTCAAACCCATATTGATTAGTTCCGTGTGTTGAATCCATCATGACGCAGCTGCTACCATATAGCTCCAAAAGTTTTTGTTGAGCATCATTCATCATTCCCAAGAGGAAATCTTTTTCTTTCACCATAGGGAAGTCTGCTAAAATGTCTCCTACTGCTTTGTAAACTAGTACAGGATTATCATTATCCATTCTCATTTTTTTAACGAACATATCTACAGATGTTGCATCATCAGGATGAAGAAGATGATCACCAATTCGAAAGTCTCTGCAAATATTATGTAGATCTTTCCTAGTTGTAAGGCTTAATTTTTTTTTGGGGTCAAATTTCTGCCTTGTATCATTCAAAATTTTGGTCAAAGGAACACCAAGAGCTAGACGTGCTGCAAGATTTATTCTATCTTCTTTCGGTAAAGGCAGCTTTCCTGTTTCCAATTGATGTCCAATGTGAATTGACTGGTACTGAACATCTATTTTAGTGACCTCTTCAACAGTTTGCATTGTCACTTTTATTATTGCAGGACATGTGGAACCACATTTAATCGAACCAGATGTTTTCATATGTCTGACTTTGTCTTTTTTTGGTTGATAATAACCACTTCGATTACATATATAGTAGGTTATTTTGCCATTTTCTATATCATAGGAGTTTCTATGTGTAAAAAATGACTGGTTTTCACACTCGAATTTTTTTTTCCAGTTCAAGAAGTCTTCTTCTTTGTAAAAAGTTTCACTTGCAAATTTTAGTTCAATGGAATGCTGGCTTTGAAGATGTTCTTGTAGTTGGGAAATTTTGCAAAAGTTTTCATTGCAGAGTCCACAAGTTTGACTTGCTTGCGCTGTTGTAACCTTTTCAGGATGCAATCTTTTCATATGTCTCTTATAATTTCCCCTTGTGCTGAATGAAATATTGCAGATTTCACAAACAAGCTTGGGCTCATCACACTCTATAAATGGTCGTTTTTTCCCTATATTTTGTTTCGTAGTCATTTTCACTTGCACACTGAAATCGTTGTTCCAACAGAAATGAAGAAGATTGTGTTTTAGAATTTCTTTTAAAAAAAAAAAAGATAAAACGGAATAATTGAAAGGGACTCCTGATTGGCCCTTTTCTCCATTGATGATCATCTGCTAGCTATATACCACTAAAAGACTCGGCATTCATGGAATAGAATATCATTCCTCCCCCAATCTTTATTGATACTGTGATAACTAAATCGATTAGTTATAAGAGAAGACATTAGTTCATTGCTGTACAGGAGGTCCATCTGGGCAGCAGTAATTGGCTTTTAATGAGAGCAAAAGAGAGGGACCGAGCGTACCTTTTTTTTGTGTGTGTGTGAAAAATGTCCCATTTTTGTCCGATAATTAGTTTAATGACAAACCTTTTTTAAAAACTAGTAGATGATTAGTATTTTATAGCTCATGTTCAACTAATCGGTGTTTTTCCTTATCACTTAATAACTAGTTATTCAGACATACAGGGGGTGATGAATAGTTTGATTGTTAAAGAGGAAGGAAAGGATAAAAACCTTTTCAGCGGAAGTAATAAATCGAAAACGTTATCATCTAATTATTTTGTGCCTTCAGCGCAAAACTGATAGCGGCAAAATGGTTATCTTTCTCACTTTTAAATATTTTGGCTTGATACAATTGGAAATAAAATTCAAATATTTTAAGAACAAAAATAAGTGTTTGCAACAGTATCATAAATGAAGAAATTTAATCAAAAACCAAATAATTTTATTTTTCTTATGGTCGTAAATTTATCGGGTTCTCAGAATTGGACTTAAATCTTTTCAGAGCTTCAAAAATTAATATTAAAAAATTTGTCATGTTCATTTTTAATAATAATGAGATGCATCAAAAATATTTTTTTTTTATTTGTATGTATGTAGGGAAGGAAGAAAACAAAATTTTTGATTGGAAATTCGAGAGTAAATTCAAAAAACGCTTCGGACTCCCCCCCCCCCCGTTTTATGCATATGTAAGTTTAAAATACATAAAAACAAACAAAAATGAAGTTGAATAATAAGTATACGTAAAATATGTAAAAAATTATTGCACTTGTATTAACACATTACTAGGATAAAAACAGTCTTAATTTTTTTCCCACTTCATACATAACTTGATTCCATTAATAGAATAATCAAATATTTTTTTAAGTGGACTAATATTTTTATATACTACTACTAAGATTGGATTAGTTTTTTAAAATGAAATTTGTTTTCCCTCTATATATAATGGAAAACATCACTAACAAACACATTTCACATTGAATTTTTTTTTATTATACCTATTGAACTGTGGAATGAATATTTTTATTTTTAAAAAGTATATTCCTCCTTACGTATAATAAGTTACGTTACTATTCAGAAATCCCAATCGTTTTCATTATTTCTTCATGTAGTTAATCGCATGATTTTTGCCCATTATTGAATGTCGAAAGAAATATTCTACTTAATATCAGCAATTTCAGGAAACAAATAAAAAAAAAGTGAATTTACAGTACTTCAAATTTAGAAAATAGAATGAAAGGGTTATTTACATTATTAAGTTTATAATTACAATACACAGAGTAAGTAAGAATGTTTAATTATATTAATTTCATAATTTTAATGTTAAGTTATTTGATACTCATTGATTTAAACATATATCTAAACAATTTATCCGAAAACAAATACAACCAATATTCTTGTTGAACAAACTGGTCGCCTGATGTGACAAATATGAATATATATATATATATATTATGAAATGCTTAATAAAATAATGGAACAGACAATAAAAAATATTATAATATGCTTTATTATTGCATAGTATTCCCTCATCATTTGTTAATCCATTTTTTTTGTTTATGTTTGATTACATGTTTCCATAATAAATATATATTGCTTTTTTACTGCATTGAATTTTATTACATATTAAACATTTTACACCATTTGTGAGCTATGTCTGTTAAGTAGATTACATCTCAAAAAGCAATTTGCTTCTGTAGGCCCTTCTAAATTTAGCTTTCAGTTTTCTTTGCGATTCAAGTGAACTTGCTAAAGTCATTATTTTTATCATGATTTCATATATTATTTGATAAATATAAACATGAAAATTTCATTAAAACTTTAGTAATGTGTTAAGTTTTATTATCATTTTAATAAGAGAAAGATTAAGATTTAGGTGAGAAAATTTTTGACAGATCATATAAAACCTATTCTCATGATAAGGAATATATACATTATTCCTTTTTTTTTTTTGTTTGCGATTCTCATAATGAAACCAACCAAAATTTTTCAAATTAATAAGTATTGCAATTATTTACAAAAGTAAGATGGCACATTTACTTCATTCCCAAACGCTGCAAATATGATTTTATGTCACCGAAAGAAATTTTCACTGGCACATTTATTAACATTTTACAATTGCATAACACTGATAATTGATGTATTTTATTATTCATCACTCTAAAACCTACCTTGTTATGATATTAATGTATTATTTAGTCAAAAAAATTGTGTAATACAGTGCTAAGTATTATTTATTTTCTTTAATTTTTATTTCATATGTTGATACATTTGTTTAAATTATACCATCAAACCAATAAGAATTTGATATTTCAATTTTTCCTAGTGTTATTGCTTCATTCAACATTAACTTATTATTTAATTATAGAATTTTCTGGATATTATATTCATATTCTTAAGCATGAAAAATAATAACTGCTGCCTGATTTAACAGGTAAAATAATTCTTTCTGAACTATAATTTATTTGCTCCAAGTTTTATTTTTCTTGTATGAGTTTTTAAACCTTAATTTTGCCACATTTTAAAAAATTAGTGTAATTAAACTGTAAGGTGACCATAAAATAAATTTTCCCCATTTTTAGACATCTGCAATTAAATAGAATGAAACTAAATTTCATTAATCTGCTTTAAAGGGGGGAAAAGTTTACAAATGGAAACATAATTGATAATAGAAATAGAACATTAAAATTTCAAAGCTGATGTGGAACATTTTCAGTATGGCTTTCCTTCCTTCATACCATTTTTGTACTAGCATTTTTTATTTTTTTTATTTCTTGACATTTAATTCACAGTTGTCATCCAAAAAGGAAATTTACTTTACCTTTCTATATTTCAATTGATTATCGACAATGTAATAAAGCATTATTGATTGACTCGCATTATGCAGAATAGTTTAATATCACTTATGTTTCAATTATTAACTGGAAAATAAAGTGGTTTCATTTTTTAAAAACAGATTTATTCTTTAACTATATTCAGAATGTCAATAACAGGCTGTTGTATTATGAATATTCTGAACAACTTTTTAACAAAAAGACCATAATATTAATCTTTTGAAATATACTGAGAAAGCTGCAAATATAAACATGAAATTCTTCATGACATGATTCCTTATCAACTAGAAAAATAAATCTTAATTTAAAGAAAAACATTATTAAAAAAACTTATATATCCTCCAATACATTCGTAGAAGTTACATCTTAATACATTTATGTACCTGAATATAAATTTGTACTTATCATAAGAAAATTTAAATGGTTCAATGTTAAAAAATATTATAAAATACAATTCTTTGCAACTTTAAATTATGAACAGGTGTTATTCAAATGTTATTTTCAAATAATACTAATTAAATTAATAAAACACTTTATCAAATGAAAATATTTAAGCATAATTACAATTGTGTAATAAATTACATATGATTAATTTGTTACAAATAAAAAATTACCAATAAAACATGAATTGAAATATAGTTTTATTTCATGTAGTAAAAAGGTTCATCATATTTTTATAATTCATTAACAAGATTTGTCCATTAAGTAATAAAACTCTGTTTTATTTGTTAGGAGAATAACTTGTAGTCACAAAATTTTTTGAAATTTACAATATAATATAGCAAAGTAAATAATTAAACATTAATAAAATCAGAATCCATATAAGAAAATTATTTACTGAATAAATGCTTGACTTGATTTACAATGAATATTACAATATATGCCTACTTACCATATCTATTATAACACTATGATTAGAGTAGGAAATAAACTTTGAGATGAAGTTATTTTTACAGTTAATATTTAATAAAACTATGTTTCTAAATTTATATACAAGTTTCTTTAATTTACTTTTTAAATAATAAAGATGGCCTAGTCATAAAATTTTGGTTATAAGTCTTCTACTCATAAATCAGGTTATTTAAATTCAATAAGTTATTTCATTCCTTAATTTATCTTTACAACAATTTAACATATATTTACTTAAAACTACAAAACACAAGAATAATATAATGTAAAAAAAAAATCAACATGAAAGAGATGGATAATGATTTGTTTTATTTACATATTAGGACACTTAAATATCAATACTACATTACTTTATCATTCATTTTGTATTTAATACAATTATGTATGATCCGGTCACGAAATGCAACACAAGAAAAAATTTGAATACTGCAAAACAACAATTCCAAATATAAGAAATAGTGATCTTTTAAAGACATTCAAAGAGGGGTAAACTAAATCCATATTCACATGCTAAAAAAACAACGTTTTCCTTCGTGCTCAGCGAATAACGATTCATCTGAACCGGGAAAAGCGTTGAGCTACAACTCAACATTTAAAAGACAACGTTATCCCTGCTGCCCCTCTCGATTCAACGTCCCTACCTGTGAAAAGTAAGGTTTGTGATGGACTCGCCCATCCCATAGGGATAAACGTTGAAATTAAGACGCTAGTGAAAAAGAAGTAAACATATTTTAGTTTGTTTTGAAATTTCTATGTTACGTCACACATGGAAAATATAAACGAAGACAACAATTTACTGTTATAAATTTAATATGCTTTGAGCTTTATGCAAAGGCAAATACAATTGTAAACATGTTTCAATAAAGATAAATGTTAGTAAAAGAAAATTTCGATGTTTTTCATTTATAATAATTACTGTAGTATTCACTTCAATTTCATGCAATAAAATTTTCTTGAAATGTATGATAAGTAAAACATAATAATCTTTTAAATTTAATGATAGAATGATTAGGATTGGAATTCCTAAGTTATTCTTTTCTTTCACTCAAATAAGTATTTGAACTGCTTGAAGTGGCAACATCTTATTTAGTTTTGCTTTGTAGACAAACGTCATGATATAAGTTGTGAAACATTCTAAAGCTGCCCGGTGTCTATTATGATGTGAAATTAATATCAAGTCTTGACTTCCTTTCATCTAGAATTTTTTTATTAAGTTTTATATCATTTTCCATGTTGTGTTAAGGCGATTAGACAGCAGACAAAATGAAAATAGCTATTTTGCATCCTGATCTTGGGATTGGTGGTGCAGAACGTCTGATAGTTGATGTTGCTCTCGCTTTAAAATCCATGGGACACAAAATTTGTATTTTCACTAATCATCATGATCCCGAGCACTGTTTTACCGAAACCAAAGATGGTTCATTAGATACCGTTGTTATAGGAGATTGGCTTCCGAGGACAATTTGTGGCAGATTTGTAGCGCTATGTGCATATATACGAATGATATATGCCGCTATTTTTCTAGTATTTTTCAGCGATTATAAGCCAAATTTGTATATCTGTGACCAAGTTTCAATCTGTATACCTTTTTTGAAAGTGAAAGGTGCTAAAGTCATATTTTATTGTCATTTTCCTGATCAACTTTTGACCCAGAGAAAGAACTGGTTGAAAAGAATTTACCGACTACCCTTGGATTGGTTGGAGGAGAAGACAACAGGAATGGCAGATATTGTTTTAGTAAATAGCAAGTTTACAGGTAAAAGACTTCTTGATATGATTCCATAATTAATTTTGAAATATATATAAAAAATCAACCCAGTTTATTGGTAAATATAAATGACACCAGATTTGATAATTTTGCTACACCTAAGATTTCTTTAATGTAAAATTAACAATTTATCCAACTTTAGCATATGATTGAATTTTTTTATAAAATTTAATAAAACAAAATAAATATCTGTCTGAAAAAAGATTAAAAAATAAATATCTTGTTGATATGTGGAATTATTTTTAATTTAACAAAAATAAAAACTACATAATTCAAGTAAAATGTTTACTAGATGATTATTTAGTAAACTTGCTTTATACATTTGGAAAAAAAGCTATTCTTAAAAAGTGCTTAGGTAGCATGTTCCTTATTAATTTCATTAAAATCAGTTTCTTGTACTTTATTATTCTCAATTGAGAATAAAGCTTGGTTGACAAAATTTTTCTGTTCTGTACTTCTTTACTAATAAGGTTTATAATAATTTGAAATTTTTCACATTTCTCCAGGTTACATACATGAAAAATAAAATACATAGTGTGTACATATTTTAAAAACCTTATGAAAGTTAATATTGTTAATTAGCTACTTTTCTGTTAATCCTTTGATGCTATTCTCTCCCCCCCTCCCTAAATTTCTTTGAATTATTTTTAATCAAAAGTAAATGGGAAGAATGTAAGTTGTAATATTTATCTTCTTGGAGATTTGATATCAAGTTAATTGCTTAACCATAGATCTATTTTTTAGTTGCATTCTAAAGAATTTTCTGTCTTATTATTCTATAATTATTGAGATCATTCGAAAGTTTTGCTATGCATCAATTAAGTTTTTTTTAAAAAAGTATTAATGTGTTTTTATCAAGATATTTTGTACCTTTTTATATTTATAGTTAATATTCTTATTTTTTCACCATTTAAAATTTTTTAATTATTTGGAAGCTAATTTTTATTTAAATTTTCTCAGAAATAAAGTACTGAAGTGAATTAGACATTCTTAAATGGGTTCTCAAATACTGATTAGCTGATATAATTTTTATTACAAATACAGCTAATAAAATTAAAATAATGAAATGCATCATTTTAAAACCCGTTGAAGATCTTTTTCAGTGATAATTATTCCATATGTAATTGTAACTTCTAATTTGACTATAAGACATTTATTTTTATTTTAGCGCAAGTTTTTAAAGACACATTTAAAAACTTGAAAGAAATGGATTTGAAAGTTGTGTACCCTACTATCAATACTAGTTCTCTACTTCGTCCACTTCCAGACATAGATCTTGGAATTAAGACAAAAGCAACTAGAATTTTTCTCTCATTAAATCGATATGAAAGGAAGAAAAATATTATCCTTGCAATTGATGCTGTTGGTAAGAGTTTAAAAAAAAATTGGTAACCTCTCATTAATTGGTGCTTTTTTCTATTCATCTTCTTAAATTAATAAGAAATGAAAGCTGAATTGTATTTGCTGTAGGCTTGTTTAAATAAATGTACAACTTACAAAATAGTATTACTCTTTATATTCAAAATTTATTTGACTTTTAGTTATGATATATTCATATTGAAATTATTTTTTTAATGCTATATCTTTATCCCTATTACTCATTTTGCTAGTTTACTTGAGCATTCTGCACTTTGTAACATAATAAAGGATATCTAGTATACATTTCTGGAGACATTTTCCCCTATTTCTTTAAATTCTATTTATTTACTGGAGTGTTTCAGGCATCACACTGTAGTGAAGAATACCAAGTATGCATTCTGGAAGACATTTATCCCTACTTATTTTAATTTTGTTAGTTTACTTGAACTTTTTGGGTTTCGAAATGTAGTGAAGAATACCGAGTATGCATTTTGGAAGTAATTTATCCCTATTTCTTTCCATTTTGTTAGTTTATTTGAGCATTTCCGCCTTTGTAATATAGTAATGACTGTCAGTATGTATTTTGGACGTCATTTTATTTTCTGGCATATGAGGTTTATAAAAAGAAAATATTGTTATTGTCAAAAAAAAACTTGATTTTCAGATTTTGACGAATATTTACATTTGACATCACTCTTAAATCCGAAAAGCTCATTTTTGAATTATATCAGTTTGTGAACATGATAAAGCATTTTGAATTAATCTGATGAATATTGGTATACAATCTTTACATTACATTTATGGTCATCTATCGAATTTTGAACAAAATCCATTCATAGGGACATGGAAGATGTTAGGAATAAATCCATTCATTTGTCTGGCTGCCTGTCCAAGTGCAAGTGAACATAAATATCTGCAAAATGTAACAAAGTAGATAGATGCAATTTGGTACATAGTTTAAGCATCTAATGTATGGAAATTTTAAGCCAAATCTGTCTAAGGATTAAGCGTTTGTCGGTCTGCAAATCGTGCAGTATTTGAAAAATCCAATGACATAAGTAAATGAAACTTGTTATGTGATCTTGGGGCTACAGTTGTAATTGAAAAAATTACAAATTGGGAGGGAAAAAATAAATAAATCGAAATTTCATTTTAGTTTATCGTGAGCAAGTAATAAATAGGAAAAAATGAAGAAGAATCCTTGCAACTAAAATCGCAATTTAGTTGACTTTTCAGTTTTCATTATTTGTAATTGAGGTGCTATTAATACACAAGTACTGTTTTTCTTAATTATACGACAAAGAATAGAACTCTCATGTATGGGACTCTAATAAAAATTTGAGCTTTGGTGGCTTTCACAAACTTGCTCAAGATCCATAATTTTGTGCTGGAAGGGGAGGAGTTCGATAACTTCTTTATTAAAGAATATGCCAGTCTCTGAGAGAGCTATTCCCATTAGTTTCCGGCTAATTGAAACCGCAAATTTGGTCCTTAGTTACAATTTAAGTAACAAAATTGCATACTAAATGCCTAACTTAGTACGACTTTGAGTCATCGCATTTGCATTCATCCAAATATACAAATTGAAAGATAGCCAATCGATGTAGATTTTGTTAGATTTTATTATCAGATTTTGTACTTGAGATGTTAAAACTCAAATTTTCTTTCTGTGTCTTTGCATTTTGTATTACAGTCAGCCAGCCAGTCAAACATTCTATTAATGTATTTTTCTCTACATTTGATAGATATTTAACAAATATAGTATAGTTTAAAGATCACATGCCAGTTTTCATCCGATTAGTTCAAAGCGACGCTTTTGAACTTTCGCTTGGACTGGTAAGTTGACATGATTCCAGTTTCTTTTCTTATTCAGCATTATGTTAAGTGTGAAGATTCTTCAAAATCTCGTAGTCAAATTTTCTGACGGTTGCAATTCTCTCTCTCTTTTTATGAACTTTGTAAACTATAAAATATTTTTTAAAAAGGGAAAGGGGAGAGAGAGAAGGCACAATAACTCTTTGTTGTTGTAACCGAATTGCATTCAGATAATTGTGCCTGTAAACATCTTATTACTGCAAGAAGAATCTATACATATTCATTTGCTTTTGTTACATTTTTTTTTTCATTGCTTTAAAGAAACTTGCGTTACAAATGAATTTTTGAAAGTTTTGATCGAAGTTAAACTACACATACATGTACCATTTTAAAAGTTATTATTATTTTGGATAAAAACGTTATAAATCGAAAACCTTTTAGCAGCTTATCAAATGATTTGCTGATAGTTGAGTAGATTAGCAGGCAAATATATTACTAGTTTCTAAGTAAAAGCTGTATTTCTGTTTAGTCTTTAAATATTATGGTTCAACTAATAGATATGAAATTTTAAATTTTTTTTTCATATTATGAAGCATTAAAACAATAATAAAATATTTCTGAATGAATGGATATTTTCTAATTTAAGAACTGTAGAATATATTGAGAAATTATTATATCAAATTTGAACAAAAAATATGCATTAGAATTTAATTTGCGAGGTGTTTTGTAAAAAAAAAAAAAATTCTCCCGAAGATAAGAATTTGAGGAAAAGCATTTAAAAATGTAAAGTAGCAGGAAAATGTACATTAATAAAAGTATAAAAATTCAAGTTACTTTTAAAAAAATTGGACTTGGAAACATAATTCAGATAGTTTTATAAAGAAAAAAAAAAAAATTCAAACTTAAAGAATATATATCTGTAATGATGTTTTAAAATCTAAATAGAATTCTGATTAATTTTCTAATTTTTATCTTAATTTAGCCTATAAACTTCATTCTGAAATGGTATCTTATTTTCTAATCCAATTCCTTTTATTTATTTAATTAATCTACAGCCGCTCTATAAACTTGCTGGGCTCAGCATTTCTCGTCCACCGAGTGAAGGAATAAATATCCTTAATGCTTACAACGACCTGTTAACTGGATAGGTAACCTATTACCTTGTATATGACGAAATATTTCGTTATACGTGAATGCTACTGCAATGGGCATGAAGACATTTTTCGTCTTGGAAATTTGGCTTAATATTTTGAACGTTCCATTGCCCCCGTTGTGAAATGAGCTGAACAAAAGTTAATTGTGCATTTAACAGGTTAAAGTTACCTAAAATTGCCTTGCCTACTTTTACATCTGACTAAGAAATCCCTATCAGGGACTCATGGTAAAATGATCCGGTGTGTGCTGGGGTGAGGGGTTGTCCCTTTTTGCACTTGCATCGCGGTGTAAACAGGCATCAATTTTATCATAGCTTCTTGTACTTAATACTGTTCTACCGACACAAGAAAAACCCTGAACATGGTTGCCGTAAGTCATGTCTATCCATCACAAGAACTCTGCTAGACGATCGTCTATGTTTACGGCGGGCGTCATAGAAACAGGTTACTGTAGGAAGAGTTCATTTCGCGGATGTATAAATTCATTCAAATTTCTCAAGCCGGCAAGTTTAGTGTCAAACTGGCGATATTATGTATTATAACATTTAATTCTTGAAAACAAATTCAAAAAAAAATAAAAAAAATCACAAGGATGAAATTTATTTGTGTATTCGGAGTATTGAAAATATCTGATATTTCTGTTATAAATTTACAGAGAGAAAAGCAAATCAAATATAAAAACTGAATAATTATTTGAATGTCAAGACTGCACAAGAAGAAAAAATTAAGAAGTAAAATCATGCAAGATAAAAAATTAATCGTCATCATTTCATTTGATTTAAATTTATATGTTACTAGCCGCCTTTGGCGACCAGCTGGTTCGCCATGATTAATGCGTTCTAAGATTTTCAATTAAATCACATATTCATTAGCCAAAATTTAAGAAATAGTTAAAGTTAAAAGACTCAGTTATTAGTAGTTAAAGAGTCGGTAACTTTATTCGAAAAAACTTTTTGAGTTTAATGCTCTAACAATTTATCGATTATGCTTCCAAAATATTAAAAATGTTTTTTTCGGTGATGTTTCCAAAATGTTAAATGTGTTTTTTAAAGAAAGCGAAAAAGGGGAAAAATTATTGAATTAGTGATATAGATATTACAAACGATTATAGAAATATGCCATTAAGTCGGGATTTCAATGCATATCCTGTCTAAATTCAACCAGGTTTACTGTAAATAAAGATAATTTATAGAATTAATTATATATCTATTGCAAACGATCATAGAATCCATTACCTTGCATTTATCTTTTTAGAAGATATCTCATTTTATATTTATGTTATTTTATCCAGTCACATGCTGAAAGTTGTATTTCTTTAGATTTGATTTGCGATGATAGTTTTTTTTATTTGAACTTCCGGCATTGTTTTATTTTATTTTATCCAGTCACGTGCTCAAAAAAAAGGTTAAAATATTTCTTTAAAAATTCGTTAAAAATAGAAGCTTGAGTTATACATTAAAACACTGATATCACAAGTTAATCTCTTTTTAATTAAAAGCTAAATATTCTTCATTTTTTAAAGCATTTATAGACTCGTGCTACATACTATGCAACTATTTACTTCATTTAGACTTTTTTATAGATGTATTTCTATTATTAAACAAAGCTGATTTATTTAATTAATAATATTGTAAAAGTCACAAAAAATTCTTTGCATTTTCTTTTTTTAAAAAAGAAAAAACATATTTCATATTTATTTCATTTCATGCAGACACGTGCTGAAAATTGCATTTTTAAATGTTTAATTTGCAATAATTATTTATTTATTTAATTTGAGTTTTTATCTATCTGATGGCAACCTATTGATAAAAGATAATTTTTCCCCTTCCACTCGTAACGTGCTCCTGCAGATTAAATTTTATTGTTTTGTCCGAAATATATTGTTGAAAAATATAGTTGAAATGCTTCTTTAAAAATTCATTACAAATAGAAGCTTAAGTTAAATGTTAAAATACTGATACTATTAGAAAGCTAATTTTTTAATCTTTAAATTGATGTTAAAATCATGTTTATCCGATAATATTTTCGGAAGTTATAGCGGAAAAACGTCGAAATTTCGCTTAAATTTTAATTAATTCAAATTCTAATTAAAAATTCGAAAAAAGGGCTCCGAGGTGCACATTCCCGACCTCCAAGGTATACATGTACCAAATTTGGTAGCTGTAGGTCCAACGGTTTGGCCTGTAGAGCGCCAACACACACACACACACACGCACACACACACACACATTGAGCTTTATTATAAGTATAGATTAATATAAAATTATCCTCAGCAAACGCGTCTAATTTAACATAAAAGCAATAATATAATTAATCGTAATTATTTCATTTGATTTAAATTTATATGTTATTAAGAGACAAAAAAAATAATTATATTCAGTTAAATATTAACCAAAGAAAAGATTAATAAAATATAAAAGAAGTAAGCTAAGCGAATATATAGTGCTACTGCGACTAAAGCGAGAAGACGAACGAGCAACAAGTTTTCTTATCGCTACAATTGACGCCAAGAACAAGAATATCCCCCAAGACTTCCGTCCGATTCCACCCATTCAAAATGGATCTTCCCAAACAAAGCCGGTTTCTATGACGGCCGCCATAAACATAGACAATCGTCTAGCAGACTTCTTGTGATGGACGGACAGTAGACGAGTCTAAGTAAGGAGGGAAGTAGGCATTGAAACAGACTACAACATATAGCTAACGAAGCGCGTTTCATTAGGCGATGAATTCTTTTCGCTTGTGTTTATACAGATGCTTTTATATGACAAATAAAATTAAATTGTTGACAAACTTAGAAATTTTTTGTTATTTAAGCTTTAAAATAATGTCTTGCATAAGAATGCCTTCAGCGATATTTCTTCAACTGCTTTTGTATTGATTTTTCTAAGTTAGTCAGTTAAATAAAAGCCAATACATAATAACAAAATAGTTTGATGTTTTCTTGAAGGTTCGTGTGTCTTTAAGAGTGGAAAGCTTACTTTTAAAACTAAATATATCCCCTCCCCCCTCCGTCTTACACTAGAATTTATGAGTTTTGAATAAGGTGAAAACGATAGTTTCAAATAATAAACTTAGGATCAGAGAAAAAAATTAGTTAATTTCAATCGATGTAACTATACTTATGATAAAGCTCAATGTGTGTGTGTGTGTGTTGGCGCTCTACAGGCCAGACCGTTGGACCCACAGCTACCAAATTTGGTACATGAATACCTTGGACGTCCGGAATGTGCACCTCGGAGCCCTTTTTTCGAATTTTTAATTAGAATTTGAATTAATTAAAATTTAAGCGAAATTTCGACGTTTTTCCGCTATAACTTCCGAAAATATGATCGCACAAACATGATTTTTACATCAATTTAAAGAGTAAAAAATTAGCCTTCTAATGGTATCAGTGTTTTAATGTATAACTTAAGCTTCTATTTTTAACGAATTTTTAAAGAAATAGTTTAACGTTTTTTTTATCACGTGACTGGATAAAAATGAAAGAAATCAATGACGGAAGTTCAAAAAATAAAAACTATCATCGCAAATCAAATCTAAAGAAATACAACTTTTTTAGCACGTGACTGGATAAAATAAAATAAATATAAAATGTGATATTTTCTTTAAAAAATAAATGCAAAGCAAAGGTTTCTATAATCGTTTGCAACATCTATATCATTATCTCAATAAATCTTCTTTATTTACGGTAAAAGTGATTGAATTTAGACAGGATATGCATTGAAATCCAGACTTATTGGCATATTTATGTAATCGTTTGCATTATCTGTATCATTAAATCAATACTTTTTCCCTTTCTTGCTTTCTTTAAAAAATATTTAATGTTTTGACAACATCAACGAAAAAAACATTTTTAATATTTTGGAAGCATAACTGATAGTTAAAACTGACTGATTTATAAAATTAAAGAATATTATTAGGAAAAGGTGTACTTTTAGAACTTTCCGTCCATCATCTTAAAGAAAATATTAATTTCAGGACAATCAATGCCCGGAATGACTTCAAGGCTAATGAATATGTGATTTAATTGAAAATTTTAGTATGCTTTACTCATGGCGAACCAGCTGGTCGCCAAAGGCGGCTAGTTTATAATAAATCTACTGATATAAATAAAAAGTATAAATACGAAATTCATCAAATAATTAAAATATATTTCTAACTGAATATATAAGTGAAATTAATGTTCTCAAAAATCCTGATATAATTTAGTTGATCAATCAAATGAACACTGTACAAAGCAAAATGAGACTTCTAACCGCTGGTTCTTCAAATGATTATGATATTTCTAACCGGTTCTTTTGGCGACAAAAGAAATACAGCCGTTTCTTTCATCCCCCCCCAAATGTAATAGAACATCCCGTTTTTAAGCCGACTGACCCCTACTTCTGCGTTACTAGGGTTTTTCTCGTGACGGTAAGTCAGTATGCTGCCCGTGGTGAAACAAAATAAAATTAACATTTCAGAAGTTTTTTCCATTCAATTTCGTCACTGCTAAGAAATGCTTTACATATATATAACGTACTTACCTATAAGTGTTTTATGGTTCTTGTAACTTTTCATACTGTATAATACCTGACTTCTTACTTTTTCAGCCACTTTAAGAAAAATGATGTATCCCGACGATTTTCTGAGAATTCATCTTATTATCGCCGGTGGCTACGACGACCGCGTGAGAGAAAACGTAGAACACTTCGAGGAACTGCGGCGCTATGTTCAGAAATTGGGCTTGAAAGAGTCTGTGTCTTTTCTCAAATCTCCTAGTGATGATGCCAAGAGGGTGCTGTTCCATAGTTGCACCGCGGTTCTGTACACTCCATCCAACGAACATTTTGGAATTGTTCCGTTGGAAGCAATGTTATTGGGCCGTCCTGTGATTGCCTGCAAAAGTGGAGGGCCTTTGGAGACCGTGCTGGACGGGAAAACCGGATACCTTTGTGATGCCACTCCTGGACTTTTCGCTTCACATATGGCTTTGCTAGCGAGAGATCACAGCTTAGCGCGAGAATTGGGCTCTGCTGCTTCAGAGCACGTGAAGCTTAATTTCTCTTTTAAAAGCTTTGCTTCGAAACTGAAGGCAATAATTGAAGAAATTTCATGAAATTTTAATGAAGAAAATATTTATTCTTGCAGCTTCATTTATTATAAGGATTCAGATTTAATCGAAAAAGGAGGACCAGCTTTTTTGATTTTTATGTTATTTTGTATATTTATTTAAACAGGGATTCTTTGTTGTATGTTTACAGATTCATTTTGTATTTCCACGATAAATTGTTTTTAGATCAAATTTTTGGGAAAGTGTAATAAATCATGGTGAAAAATCATTTTGTAATTTTAAGGGACCATAAAGTTGTGACGTATTGTGCAATGTCAAACTAAACGATAAACTTCTCTATATTGATGCAAATGATGATTAAAATAAATATTTGAATGTTAATACAAAACATTAACTATATTTAAAAAAAATCTTTTTTTTAAATTTGTGTTTTAAATTATTTGTCACTATTATTGAGTATTCTTATTTGAGTTTCACATTTTTATGTTTTTCTTGATATTTGATAAAAGTATATGAACTTTCCTTTAGTCAGAATTATTTGTAATTTGCACCCCATTTTAGTTTGATAATGGTAGTGGGGATGGGTTTTGTAAATTAAGATTTAAGGTAAGTTAATGGACCCTTTAAAAAGGTTTTTCTTTATTTACTTGACCCCCTCCCGGGGGGCACCTCTAAATGAGGGTGAAATGCTTCCGGAATGGTGGTTGGATCCCGCCAACCCGGTGGGTACAATAAAAAGTGGGATTCTGGCCCTCCAATCGATGACGGGACGTACTCCCTACGGGGCGGGTTGTACCGTGGCCGGTGAGGGCCCTAAAGACTTAACCAAAATTCCCACCAGTGTTGTTGTTGCGGTGGTCCGGTCATTCAGTCTTGCGTGCTTAGTCCGTGTGCCTTAGAGGCAGGTCTGTGGTCAATGATACGACTTTCCTTATTTACTTGGTGATTATTAATGAAAGTCCAAATTTGCAGTGTTTTAGAAGGGAACTAAATTAAATACATCCCAGTTGTTAACGGAAATCAAAAATAACAATCGGAAATAATTGAAAGTTAAATTCAACACAGTTATAAGTTTTCAGTGTGAACTCTCCAGAAATACAAAGAATATCGAAACCGTACGATAACTCGCCTCACATTTTTTTCTGCATGCTTAGTGTGAAGGTTAGCGTATATAGCGATACTTGAGGTTTTTTTTCTATGACTTCATCAAATAGGAGTTGTTTGTACCTTTCTCTACAAATTCACTTTAATAAATTTAAGATATTGGGTACGAATTTCCTATCCTTCTTATCAGTCGGGTTCGTTTACTTATATGATGAGCACATGATCAGTCTTTTAGTAGAAAACACAACTCAGACGGCATTTGTTTACAGGACAAATACAATAAATATTTACAGTGCAACAACTATATATACAGAAGACAACTATATACAGCCGAGACAAACTCACAAGACAGCACACTGCAGCAGACAGTAGTCCACGGGCAGAAATTCAGCAGTGACAACATCCACAGCACACAAAGCGACCAGACAGGATTCAGCAGGAGTGGGAATCTTTAACGGATTCTGTCTATGCTCACGTAGGTCTCCAAACTGCTGAAGCTTCTCCTGTCTCTTCTCGTTGCCATCTCACTACGGGACTACTTCTCAGATCAGGACTGATTTGTTCACGATGACGACACAATGGGCTACACCACAGGCTTCGACAGAATACGGCGCACAGCAATTCAGCCCTCCGTCGTTGCTTCGGTATTCTCTCGGCGACTCCTCCGGTCAGGATTCCCATTCAGATCTCGATTGACCACACTCACTCCAGCTTCGTACGAGGACATATTAAAACTTATAACTGAATGATATAAATAAAAACTAACATCACCTTATTAGACCAGAAAGCTGGAAGAGAAAAACATAATTTATATTATGTACTAAAAACTATAAACTTAGAGCTGCGCATTCTTCATACTAAATCACAATTGTATCATGTTAATAAAGCTGATGGGCCTTCCTCCTCCTCCACGGCCCAGTTTACCTTTTTTTTTGGGTGTTTTTTAATAATACCTATGTACTTTTGCTATTATTTGTGCTACCTCCCCACTTGTTGGGTTGAGACTTTGTAACTTTAAACTATGTAAATCAATTTTGATGTAATTAAATACTGCCCTTGTTCTGGGCAATGATTGTAAAAACAAAAGTTCTTTGAATAAATCTGTTTCGTGAGCTAGACTGACTCAGGAACTTTTGCGTGCGGGGACGGATCCCCCCCCCCCCCCCCCCCGATGCAGATTTTACACCCTAATAGGGTAAACCGGTGGGTGCGTGGGTATTTCACTCCCTCCAGCGGGAATATGAGTTGAATTGACGAGGCGCCTAACCCCGGGAGGGGCTTATCCCCGAAAATGGACAGATGGGGTAAGCCTTGCGGTCGCTATTTGCCGTGGTCATCTGCGAAAATTTCCTTTTGAAGCTGTTTAAATAGGATTGGAGAGCTGCAAGGGTAAGTGAGGTGGCGAGTGTCAGGACTCAATCTGATTGGTTGTTGTCAGGGTGAAGGTGAGGGGGTATGCTGTCCAGGACTACTTTGAGTTTTGCTGGAGTTAAGTTTGAACGAAGTTCGTCATGTGTAACTAGTAGACTAAGGGGACGTTAAAAGAGAGATTAATTATTATAAAGCAAAATATTTCAGATTTTTTAGTTTTTGTATCTGGGGTATATTTAGGGATATTGGCTATTGTGGGATTATCTATAGTTTCTAGGTTGTTGAAGAATTTAGTTGCTAATTTGGCTATGAATTTTTTGAAGGGAGGGCGTAATTTAGACATTTATACATGTTGGTGTTAGGCATGTAGTATTTCATGTTACAGAATTGACGAATTAAATTATTTTGTTGTATTTCTAAGAGTCTCAGGTTGGTCCTGGCAGCATAACCCCAAACAGGGCAAGCATACTCTCTCCAGCTTCAGTTTTCTGGCCTTATATAGCTCCGGGAAGCGGGGCCGAAAGCTTCTGGACCAATCAGAATCATTCTAGACGTATCTTGTTTCCTAATGGAATTATCGGAAAAATTCCCGATGTTTCTGGTATTATTCATTTTGTCACCAAATTCATTGCCAACTCCCCAAATGATTGGCAAACTCTGGGATCATTGATGCCTCGCACGAGCAACATCCAATACAGATGACTGCAAATCAGTCTTTCTTAACATGGCCTTAATGAAGCTCGGAAGCAAAATTGTAGGTTTTTAACACTATGTATAATTGCTACTTTTTAAAGAGATGCAGAAAGAAGTGTCAAACATTCGGGGCAAATTGATCCTGCGTTGGAGTTAATGTTATAAAATGGGTGCGTGTGTGGAAGGGTTAAAGAATAAGATAAAACAACTTCATATTATTCTATAAGGGAGGTTAAAATATACTCACTTAACAAAATTCAGACTAATCGGTTTAATAGATAGCAATGTAAATGAAGGATTAATTTTTGATACATCTTGCGGTATTCAGGAAAATTTGATCTTATCATTAAAATCTGTTCAGTTGAAAAAGAAAAAAAAAAAAAAAAAAAAAAAAAAGACAGCTGCTTCTTAGTACGACATAAGATATTAAATTATACATATATAGCAAGTTTCAGCGATTTCTAAATTACAAGACGCTTCGCAGCGTTCACAAAATTAGAATCATTCGATAAAAAAATAAAAACGTCAACGATTTGAATGGGATACGAGTCAAAGAGTTCACACTTCTAATTCGCTTACGCTAACCGAACCACTTGACACATTCAACTAACAACAACTTATAGATTACAAGATAAGGAATTTTTCAGTCTTGATACAGATCCGGCACCTCGTCCGATTTTGGTGTTTGTTGTAAAAAAAAACAAATCTATCCAATTTAAGGATAAAGTTAAAACAATTTGATAATCTTATATGGGGGATTAAAATAAATATATTTAGTAAATTTCAACCAAATTGATCTAATAGATTCCAGAGAGTGCACTTTTTCTATAGTAATTCGTTGCCTTCAGGCCAGAATTTACTAACTCAATAAAATTAAAAATAAATAAATATAGTATTTAAACTCCTTAACCCTTTTAAAGGAGAGGTCAGCGTGAGTATGAGATTTTTTTTTTACAGTTTTTTAAGTGTTAAAATATCTCTTTTAAAGAGTTATGAAATTTCGTAGTATTCTTTAAGTTATTTTAGTACCGATAGATGGCAGCACAATGATTTGAAAAATATTCTGTTTAGCCACAAAAAACAAACAAAAAAAAAACAGTATTATAGAGGTGAGGAAAATATACATATTATGATAGTTCTGCCCATTCCTTTTAGTCACGACGTGTATACTCCGGATACGTGATTTATCCGGTGTCGCTATGTTTTGTCCGAAATTAGCCTTTCCTATAATATCCTCTTATTTTTAAGAATAAAAGATACGTATTTAACAAAATTCAGCCTGACTCGTTTAACTCAAACTGACACGGTACAATGTATTTCTATGTTATAGTAAAATGTATGGTTAAATTCCATTTCAGGTCGTTTTAACCAAAAATATTGCTCAATGTCAATAATCTTTCAGTGTTACATCTGAAAATAACAAAAAATAGATTAAAAATTTTAAAATAGAAAAAAAGTTTTTCCACCATACTGAATTTGCACATGGAATTTCAAAATGAAAATGAAGTGCTTTACACCTACGCCTGGAATTTGTGTCATTACTTTTCAAGATAATTCAATTTTTCATTCTCATCTGACTTAAAGATCGTAGCTTTGATTACACAATGTATTCCTATGTTGGGATATAATTGTATCGTCTAATAGGAGTTCTTGTTGTTTTATCCGAAAGTGTTGCTTTTTCCTCAATCTTTTTTTTCTTAGAAAGTGATAAAAATTATTTGGAAATTCTGGAAATCATAAAGCGTTAGGGGGGGGGGAAGTCCTTACTCAATGGATGATCCGAATGTAGATTGTGAAATCTACGTATGTACGCAGTGTTTATTCATTACTCCTTGACCTAGTTTCGATAACATTGAAGCTAATTCTGTCCTTCATTCGCCTCTTCCTATTTGACCAAAAACATTGCTAGTTTATACAAGATGCAATGTAGTTCAGTTACATTAACGTCCCGTTTTTAACCGACACTAGAGCTATTGTGGAACAGACCTCGTAATTTTGAGCCTAGATTAGATGACGAGGACAACACCTGAGCTAGCAACATCTTCTCCAAACTTCCAAGCCATACCAGCCTTTAGGTAGAATATCAGTATATCATAGTATCCTTTATCCAAAAAATTTTTTTTTCATATTCAGAATCTCCGTTTGCTTCAGGAAAGGATAAAAAAAAAGTGGACAAATATTTTTTAGAAATTTTGTGGAATTATAAAACATAAAAATAAAACTAAATCATTCCTCAATGAAAGATTCGAACCTGATATTCCAAAACTAATAATAACAAATAAAAGTCATTCTCTTACACCACGAGCTCGTCTCATCAATATTAATTTCTAATTTAGTTTAGGTATATTTTAGTCCCGTTTCAAAGCAACATCAAGGTTGCTTGGGATGGACCTCGTAAATGTGAACCCTGGTCAGATGATGAGGACAACATAGGAGTTAGTGCTTCCTCTTCTTCCACTCCACACCAGCTGGTGGTGGTTTGACTCCGACAGATTTGGCATGCATCAAATGGCTTACACGCAGGTTCTTCGACGGAATCGGGTCTTGAATCTGAAACCTTACCGCCAGATTACAACGGCCCTCTTATCAATTCTGAAAATACTATTCTTCATTCATTCAATCGCATCTGACTTGCAAAATCATAACTTGAAAAAGAGGCCCAAGGAAATAAAGAATTCATGTGGCACGATGTCAATGAACAATTGAAGTTATATTCTTTTCCCTGTATTTTAAAATCTGGCTTCATATCTCCAAAGTTATTTCATTAAGCAAATAATTTATTATTTGCTTAACTTATAATTAACATATAACCTATAATTAGAACTTTTAAAGACTTCAAGGAATTTGAAATGACAGGAGAAAAAAGATAATATTCTTGCGTATTAGAGGGATTAGAAACAAGGATTGAAAATATCGAAATATTTTCATGAATTCTGCTGTTGAACGTTCAAGTTAAAATTTCAAACGATTATCTTAATCTGAACTAGGTCCAATATGAAGTGCTCTTTTATTCTACATCACGAGCTAGTTGTACTGAATTGAGGCTAACTCTACTCTTAATTCACTCACTCTAATTTAATTAGCAGTCTCTAAGCTTGAAGAAAAGCAGAATGTATTCCTATGGCAGAATATCAGTGCAAATTCGAATTCCAAGTTTGTTTTATTCAGAAATATTTATGCATGTCAGCAATTTCTTACTTTTTTTTTGTTCACAAATAGCTTTTTTTTGAATTTCAGGGAATTTTAAAACAAAGAAGAATAAATACTCTCCCACAGATTATTGATATTGGAACTCCAAAACTAACTTCAACCACCTTCGCTCTTTACCCCTATTCCATCACAACAACTGCGAAAGAGTGAACCCAATTCTTCTGTTTAGAGAAATATCCTCATCCGGCCAACGAGGTTGAAGTATGAAAAAAGCACAAAAAATTTCTATGGCGGAATGTCAGGCACCATACGATTACTATTACTTCAGTTTTTATAAAAAAAATACTGCTTCTTAATCACAGCAGTTGTTGTGGAGGCCGATAATGGCTGGATAATGAGATCTGAATTAATAACTGCGGTTTAACTAAGAGAAATGATGCTAAGAATTGCTGTGTAGCTATAAAATGAGATTTATTTGGTTATGAGAAGGGGCTGGAAATCACCCCCCCCCTAACAACGGTTAGCATCAAGTTCCGAGTTCAAATCTAGTTCTGTTCGGTTATGACCTGCACAGCTACAAAAAGGAGCAAATCTAGAAAGGAAGCTAGCCAACTTGGCACACTGGTAGGAAAGTACTGAGCATGCCACACCCGTTTAAATATGCATTTCAACAACTACATAAGTTTACATTATTTTTTTGTTATAACAAGGGAGACAATTAATGCGGGGATGTAAGGAAAAATAACAAAATGGCACTAATAATTCTTAACAAGTACAAGTAGTTGCACTAGAACTGAAAAATAGATTACAAATAAAATAAAGAACAATTAATATTGCAGTTTTCGAACACAAGATACACAGAAAGTATTAAAGAGAACTTTAAAGATTTCAAAGTATACATTTAGAAAGTAATCATGTACGAAAAAATCAGATTTCCATACCTAAAGTGCAATTTTTGGAAATGGAGAGTTTATAGACAACACAATGAGTTTTAACATATATCATTTTTACTACATTGTCTTTATAAAAGAATGCATTTACAATTCTATCTAAAATCTATTTACACATGGAAGATTTCCTTAATTGAGCAAAACCATGACAACATTTTTTCAATTTTTTTTTCTTAATTATTTCACATTTTTCATTTGACTTGTACCATTTTTGATGTTATTTTGATATAAAATCAATCTATTATTTTCAGTGTTTGTTGAATTAGGTTAGGCTGAATTAGGCCCCTGTACAGCGTAATACGCAACTCCTTCACAGCGCCTCTTAACAGGTGAACTCAATTGATCTGTTGATAGAAATAACCTCATCCGTCCAGCGAGATGGGAGAGTAAAATATGCACAATGCATTTTGTTTGGCGGCATGAGAGATATCATTCGCTTACAATTTCTTCAGTTTTCAACCAAAAATACTGCTTCAAAATCATAGCAGTCTTCTTTTTTAAATATTTAAAAATGTGACAACTAATTATAGATTTTTTGTAAATTCGAAGAAAAAGGGGGAAAAAAATTCTACTAATGCGAGATTCGAAAGGAGACTTAAAAACGTCAATTCAACCAGTATCTCGCTATACCAAAACTTTTCCACAACGTCTTTTAACCGTTGAACCCAACTCTCTTTTTGATAAAAATATCATTATGCGAATAGCGAGAATGGAGAATGAAATACGCAAATGTATATTACAGGCGGCGAGACAAGTATCATTCGTTTACAATTCTTCAGTTTAAAATCAAAGATACAACTTGAAAAAAATAGTAGTCATCTTCTTAAAATAGTGGAAATGTGTCAACTAATTATAGATTTTTCCAAAAATCGAAAAAAAAAAGTTTAATTAAAATTACACCATAGCAAGATTTGAACCTGAAACTTAAAAAAAATAAATTCATCCAAAACCACGCTATACGGCAACACCACAACAGCGTCTGGTAGCCTTCGAAAAAAACTCTTAATTGATAAAATATCGCAATCCGCAGAGAGCCATTGGAAAATAAAATATGCACAATGCATTTTGTTTGGCGGCATGATAGGTATCATTCGCTTACAATTTCTCCAGTTTTCAAACAAAAATATTGCTTCAATAACGTAGTAGTCTTCTTCTTAAAATATGGAAAAAGTATCAAATAATTATAGATTTTCCTAGACTCTAAATTAAAAAGTAATCGCTGCACTGATAAGATATTCGAAACTGCTTCGTGCTATAAGACAACACCACCATAGTGCCTATAAGTTGAACCCAACTCTTGTATTGACAGATATTTCCTCAAACGTACAGGCAGTATGGAGAATGAAATATTTACAATGCATTTTGTTTGGCGACATGACAGATAACATTCTTTTACAATTTCTTCACACTTGCAACAAAAATACTGCTTCGAAATCTAGTATTCTACTTCTTAAAATATTTAAAATTATCAACTAATTATATATTATAAAAAAAATTCCAAATTCCATTTAAGGATGCGAGATTTGAACCTGAAACATAAAACACTACATGCATCCAATACCACACTGCACCCAACATCTTTACAGCTTCTCTAAACAAGTGAACAAAACTCTTCTGTTTGTAGAAATATCCTCATCCGACCAGCGAGATGGAAGAATAAAATATACACAATGCATTTTCTTTGCCGTCAGAAAAGGTATCATTCCCTAACAATTCCTACAGTTTTCAACAAATAATACTGCTTCAATATCATAGTAGTCTTCTTCTTACAATATACAAAATATGTGAACTAATCATAGATTTAAACTAAATCCCGAACCCTGGAAAAAAGGATTAAACATTTTTCTAACAATGCGAGATTTAAACCTGAAACATAATAAACGAAATTCAACTAGTACCTTGATAAACCTTCATAGCGGCTATTAACCGGTGATCCCAAATCTGTTCATAGAAATATAGTCATACATACAGCGAGATGGGAGAATAAAATATGCAGAATGCATTTTGTTTGGCGTCAAGACAGGTATCATTCGCTTACAATCTCAGTGTTCAAACAAAAATATTGCTTCAATAACCTAGTAGTCTTCTTAAAATATTGAAAATATGTCTACTAATCATAGATTTAAACTAAATCCCCCCCACCCTAAATCCAAAAAAAAAAAAAAAAAATTGTACCAATGCAAGATTTGAACCTGAAACAGAAAAAACTATAGTCAATCTGTATCTCCCTACACCCCAACTTCTGCCTAGCTCCTATTAACCGGTGAACCGAAGTCTTCTATTGACAAAAATATCATCATCCGTCCTGCGAGATTGGAGAATGAAATATTCAGCATGCATTTTGTTTGGCGTCAAGACAGGTATCATTCGCTTAAAATACTTCAGTTTTCAAACAAAAGTATTGCTTCAATATATTAGTAATAATCAACTTAAAATATTGAAAGTATGTCAATTAATCATATCGGTTTAAACTAAATCTAACCCTAACTCCCCCAAAATTAAAAAAACTGTTCCAATGCGAGATTCCAACTGAAACAGAAAAACCTGATTCAACTAGTACCTTGATACATCCCAACCTTTTCACAGCGTCTGTTAACCGGTAAACCCAACTCTTCTGTTGATAGAAATATACTCATCGTTCCAGAAAGATGGGAGAGTAAAATATGTACAATGCATTTTGTTTGGCATCAAGACATACATCATTCGATTACAAGTTCTTCAGTTATCAAACAAAAATATTGTTTCAATAACCTAGAAGACTTCTTCTGAAAATGTCGAAAATATATTCAGTACTCACAGATTTATACTTAATTCCCCCCCCCCCCATCCCGAAAAAAATTAAAAATATAATCAATGCGAGATTCAAACCTGAAACATAAAAAATTAAATTCAACCAATACCTCTCTATAACCCAACTTCATCATAGCTCCTATTAAATGGTGAGTCATTGTCTTCTGTTTATATAAATATCATCCTCCGTCCAGCGAGATTGGAGAATGTAATATGCAGAGTGCTTTTTGTATGTCGACAAGGCAGGTATCATTCTGTTCAGTTTTCAAAGAAAAATATTGCTTCAATAACCTAGTAATCTTCTTCTTAAAATATTGAAAATATGTTCACTAAACATAGATTTAAACTTAATTCCACCCCCCCTGACCCCGAAAAAAAGGAAAAATTGTACCAACACGAAATTCGAACCTGAAACATAAAAATACTAAATTCCACCATTACCTCCCCACACCCCAACTTCTTCATAGTTCCTGTTAACCGGTGAACTAAAGTCTTCTGTTGATATAAATACCATCATCCGTCCAGCGAGATTGGAGAATGAATTATGCAGAATGCTTTTTTTTTCGCATGAAGACATTTATCATTCTCTCCAAAAGTTTTTAAGTTATCAAACAAAAATATTGCTTCAAAAACCTATTAGTCTTCTTCTTAAAATATTGAAAATATGTGCACGAATCATAGATTTAAACTTGATTCCACCCACCCCCCGAAAAAAGGAAAAAATTGTACCAATACGAGGTTCGAACTTGAAACATAAAAAACTAAATTCGACCAATACCTCGCTACACCCCAACTTCTTCATAGTTCCTGTTAACCGGTGAACCAAAGTCTTCTGTTGATGTAAATAACATCATCCGTCCAGCGAGATTGGAGAATGTAATATTCAGAGTGCTTTTTGTTTGGCGTCAAGTCAGGTATCATTCTCTTCCAAGCTCTTCAGTTTTCAAACAAAAATATTGCTTCTAAAACTTAGTGGTCTTCTTCTTAAAATATTGAAAATGTGTTCACTAATCATAGATTTAAAATTAATTCCACCCCCACCTCCCCGAAAAAAAGTAAAAAAATTTACCAAGGCGAGATTCGAAAATGAAAGATAAAAAAGTAAATTCAATCAACACCTCGCTACACACCAACTTCTTCATAGTGTCTCTTAACCGGTGAGCCAAAGTCTTCTGTTGATATAAATAACATCATCCGTTAAGCGAGATTGGGGAATGTATTATGCCGAGTGCGTTTTGTTTGGCGACAAGAGAGGTATCATTCTCTTCCAAGTTTTTAAGTTTTCTAACAAAAATATTGCGTCAAAAACAAAGTAGTCTTCTTCTTAAAATATTGAAAATATGTTCACAAATCATAGATTTAAACTTAATTCCACCCCCCCCCTTGATAAAAAAGTAAAAAATTTTACCAATGCGAGATTCGAACCTGAAACATAAAAAACTAAATTCAATCAACACCTCGCTACACACCAACTTCTTCATAGTTCCTGTTAACCGGTGAACACATATTTTCAGCATTTAATAAGAGTTTTTTTTTATTATTATTATTAGTTTAAGGTGCATAACATACTACTTTTAAGTCTATATTTAGAAGAAATTAATTTGTAAAATAATAATAATAGTGGTTTAAATACTAAAAAAATAAATAAATAAGATAAACTCAGAAAATAAGCACAGAATACCTGAAAACACTTTTTATTGAAATAATCCAGTATTTTTGTTTGTTTATTCATTTTTTTAACTGTTAGGTTCACAAATACTGTATGCCTTCAGTCTAGTGCACGAAAATGTTCTTTATTTGTCGCACAGATTGAAGAGCTTCCTGGGATGACAATAAGAACTGCGATGGACCTGTATTATCATCATCGTCAATATCATCATCATCTTCATAATAAGTTGTCGATTATGAAACTTGCTTGACCGGTTTTTGAGGGTAGAAACGGAAAATTGCTGGCGACATTTCACCGTGTGATAAGGCCTTTAGGGAACAATATCGCGTGAAAGAAAGAAAAGTTTAAACCAAATGTTTCGCGTAGAACTCAAAATCGTTAAAGACTATAAAACAACCTTTGAACTCACTTTTCAGACGTCACTTAACAACACCCCGCCTCCATCTCCCTCTGTTCCTCTAACAAAGGGCACTTGTTCTGTGACAAGGTGACCAGACAGGTCTAGATGTCCTTAAACCTTATCAGAACTCAAAAGCTTACTGGGAAATGAGACTAGGCATACATTTACATTTCACCCCCCCCCCCTCACCAAATCCGATTCCCAAAAGGGTGGTCTTCATCTGTTTTAAAATCTGAACAATAACTATTTATTCAGGGATAAGTTGAAAATCCACAATGAGTCTTAATAGACGGAAAAAATAACAAAAGAAAACGAAAAAAAAAGCATTTGAAAATCAAAATATTATTATAAAGGGAGAAAATAATACTGAAATTTAGATTGAAAAAATCGTTTTACAGAGGTTTATTTTTCTAGAGAATATCGTAATATTGAGGGGAGGTTAACATTAGTTTATATGCAAAATCACCGGGACCACAAAACATTATTGTAGTAGAGGGAGTTATTGTTGTATCGGGTATCGTTGTACCAAGAGTTTACTGTATTTAAACTTAACTCCACTCGCTCCCCCTTCAGAAAAAAAATTTAAAAAACAGTTTCAATGCGAGATTTGAACCTCAAAAATAAAAATCTAATTTCAACCTATACCTCACTTTACCCGAACTTCTTCATAGCTCCTGTTAACCGGTGAACCAAAGTCTTCAGATAATATAAATAACATCATCCATCGCTGCGAGATTGAAGAATGAAATATGCAGAGTGCTTTTTGTTTCGCGACAAGACAGGTATCATTATCTTCCTAGTTCTTTAGTTTTCAAAAAAAACATTGCTTCAAAAACCTAGTAGTCTTCTTCTTAAAACATTGAAAATATGTTCACTAATCATACATTTAAACTTAATTCCATCCCCGCTTCTGATAAAAAATTAATAAATAGTACCAATTGGAGATTCGAACCTGAAACGTAAAAAACTAAATTCAACCAATACCTCCCCATACACCATCATCTTCATAGTTCTTGTTAACCGGTGAACCAAAGTCTTCTGTTGATATAAATAACATCATCCATCCAGCAAGATTGGAGAATGAAATATGCAGAGGGCTTTTTGTTTGGCGACAAGACAGGTATCATTCTCTTCAGTTTTCAAATAAAGATATTCCTTCAATAACCTAGTAGTCTTCTTCTTAAAAAATTGAAAATATGTTCACTAATCATACATTTAAACTAAATTCCAACCCCTCCTCATAAAAAATTAAAAAATTGTACCAATGCGAGTTTCGAACCTGAAACATAAAAAACTAAATTCAGCCAATACCTCCCCACACCCCAACTTCTTCCTAGTTATTGTTAACCGGTGAACTAAAGTCTTCTGATGATATAATTATAATCATCAGTCCAGCGAGATTGGAGAATGAATTATACATAGTGGTGTCTGTTTGGCGAGAAGACAGGTATCATTTTCTTCCAAGTTCATCAGTTTTCAAAAAAAATATTGCTTCAATAACCTAGTAGCCTTCTTTTAAAATATTGAAAATATGTTCACTAAACATAGATTTAAGCTTAATACTACCCCACCCCCCCGAAAAAAAGGAAAAATTGTGCCAATACGAGATTTAACCTGAAACCTAAAAAATTGAATTCAACCAATACCTCGCTATACCCCAACTTCTTCATAGTTCCTGTTAACCGGTGAACCAAAGTCTCCTGTTTATATAAATATCACCATCCGTCCAGGGAAGTTTGAGAATGAAACATGCAGAGTGCTTTTTTTTGCGTGAAGATATTTATCATTCTCTTCCAAGTTTTTAAGTTTTAAACAAAAATATTGCTTCAAAAACATAGTAGTCTTCTTCTTAAAATATTGAAAATATGTTCAGTAATCATACATTTAAACTTAATTCCAACCCCACCACCCCTGATAGAAATTAAAAAATAGTACCAATGCGAGATTCGAACCTGAAACATAAAAAACTAAATTCAACCAATACATCCCTTTACCCGAACATCTTCATAGCTCCTGTTAACCGGTGAACCAAAGTCTTCTGTTGATATAAATAACATCATCCGTCCAGCGAGATTGGAGAATGAAATATGCAGAGTGCTTCTTGTTTGGCGACAAGACAGGTATCATTCTCTTCAGTTTTTCAAACAAAGATATTGCTTCAATAACCTAGTAGTCTTCTTCTTAAAATATTGAAAGTATGTTCACTAATCATAGATTTAAGGTTAATTCCACCCCCCCCCCCAGGAAAAAAGGAAAAATTGTACCAATACGAGATTTGAACCTTAAACCTAAAAAACTGAATTCAACCAATACCTCGCTATACCCCAACTTCTTCATAGTTCCTGTTAACCGGTGAGCCAAAGTCTTCTGTTGATATAAATATCATCATCCCTGCAGAGGTATTGGAGAATATAATATGCAGAGTGCTTTTTGTTTGACGTCAAGTCATTTATCATTCTCTTTTAAGTGCTTCAGTTTTCAAAAAAAAATATTGTTTTAATAACATAGTAGTCTTCTTCTTAAAACTAAACATAGATATAAACTTAATTCCATCCCCCTCCCACCAGCGAAAAAAAGGAAAATTGTACCAAAACGAGATTCCAACCTCAAACATAAAAAAATGAATTCAACCAATACCTCCCCACTCCACAACATCTTCATAGTTCTTGGTAACCTGCGAACCAAAGTCTTCTGTTGATATAAAAAACATAATCCGTACAGCGAGATTGGAGAATGAATTATGCAGAGTGGTTTTGTTAGGCGACAAGACAGGTATCATTCACTTCAGTTTTCAAACAAAAATATTACTTCAATAATCTAGTAGTCGTCTTCTTAAAATATTGAAAATATTTTCACTAATCATAGATTTAAACTTATTTCCACCCCTCTCCTCCCGAAAAAAAGTAAAAAAAATGTACCAATACGAGATTCGAACATGAAACATAAAAAACTAAATTCAACCAATACCTCCCCATACCCATCATCTTTATACTTCTTGTTAACCGGTTAACTAAAGTCTTCTGTTGATATAAATACCATCATCCGTCCAGGGAGATTAGAGAATGAATTATGCAGAGTGGTTTTTTTTACGTGAAGACATTTATCATTCTCTTCCAAGTTTTTAAGTTTTAGAACAAAAATATTGCTTCAAAAATCTAGAAGTCTTATTTTTAAAATATTGAAAATATATTCACCAATCATACATTTAAATTTAATTCCACCCCCAACCCCCTGATAAAAATTAAAAAATAGTACAAATGCGAGATTCGAACCTGAAAGATAAAAAACTAAATTCAACCAATATCTCCCTTTACCCCAACATCTTTATAGTTCTTGTTAACCGGTGAACCAAAGTCTTCTGTTGATATAAATAACATCATCCGTCAAGCGAGATTGGAGAATGAAATATGCAGAGTTCTTTTTGTTTCGCGACTAGACAGGTACCATTCTCTTCTTAGTTCTTCAGTTTTCAAACAAAAATATTGCTTCATTAACCTAGTAGTCTTCTTCTTAAAATATTGAAAGTATGTTCACTAATCATAGATTTAAACTTATTTCCACCCCTCCCCTCCCGAAAAAAAGTAAAAAAAATGTACCAATACGAGATTCGAACATGAAACATAAAAAACTAAATTCAACCAATAACTCCCCACACATCAACTTCTTGTTAGTTCCTGTTAACAGGTGAACCAAAGTCTTCTGTTGCTTTAAATAACATCATCCGTCCAGCGAGATTGGAGAATGAAATATGCAGAGTGCTTTTGTTATTCGACAAGACAGATATCATTCTCTTCAGTTTTCAAACAAAAATATTGCTTCAATAACCTAGTAGTCTTCTTCTTAAAATATTGAAAATATGTTCACTAATCATACATTTAAACTAA
>JAPMOQ010023752.1:0-16907 GCA_026543055.1 Argiope trifasciata | reverse complement strand
TTGGCGGCACTTATTATGCAAATTACGCATACTTAACTAGTATAAATGCGTGTGGAATTAAAATCTGTGAGTTTTTGATGTTAGAATGAGGCTCGGATGATATAAGACCACGCGGTTGGCTTGCCTTTTAGGAATTTTTTAGATGAATCGCTGCGTTTTTAGATTGAATGGTCGAATTCGAATCTGTTAAAGTTTATTCACAGTATGTGGTAATATTAATTTATTTTGATCTTTATTTTGAGATTTAACGTATTATTTCTTTTCTTTTTGCTCTAAGAATGAGCCTGTTGACTTTTACTTACATAAATATGAACTTTTATGAAAACTGCTTTTCCGGTTCCCTTCCTCGACAACAAATTTCACTGCACAGCTTTGCTAATTTCGGATTAATTTATCCGGAAATCTAACAAATAGAAAAAAATATAAGGTGGAAAGACAGTACTAAATCTTTTAGTCAGTTTTTTCAGGTTCACATTTTAGGGATTTTCATACCATATTTAATAATAACATGAGTTTTAGAAAGAAAATAAATATTTTAGCAGAAATTTATTGTATTAATAAATTTATTCATATTGTTTAAATAGGATTAGATGCTCTATAAGGAAGTTTATTTTGATTAAAAAACTAATTGTTGTTTATGAGTGTTATTTATATACTGGCGGGAAAAATTCCCAACACCAAGAAAGACTTGTGTTAAGCAAACAAAATTTCGTAGGAATGTTTACACATCTAAAAGATGATATCACACATTTCGTGCTTCGTGCATAAGTGTGACGCCTAGTGCGCCACTTAGAACTTGAAAATCAGGTTTGATCTAAATGTCTGGCTGTTAAATTCGTGAGCGTATCTTATTTTTAAAATCTGACGTGTTGAGTTGTTGGTCAAGAGTGCCTTTAAGAAGATGAACAAGCCATTATCAATAGCCCAGCTCCCCAATTTTGAACGAGGTCGTGTAATAGGACAACAAGAAGGTCGGTTTTTTTTCATCGATACTGCAGAAAGACTTAGATGGAACGTATCCACTGACCATGATTGTTGGAGCAATGGTCAAGGGATGGTGCTGCCTAAAGAAGCCCAGGTTCCGGGCTGCCACGTGGCACTACTGAGAGAGAAGACAGCAGTATTCGGATAATAGCTATGATGCATCATACTGTGTCTTCGGTAGAAATTAAATCAGAAGATGGTACCACAGTGACACAAAGAACCGTTAGAAAATGGCTACTTCAAGGACAGCTCCATGCTAGGCGACATTCCACTTATTCCGAATAATTGCCATTTGGGAAACCAATGGTGTCGAGCCAGAGCTCATTAGAGAACGCAGTGGGGTGAAAGCAGATTCTGCCTTGGTAACAGTTATGGCCATGTGTATGCCAGAAGGAGGCTAAGGAAACACCAGCAACTGGAATGTCTGTGGCCTAGGAACACTCGAACTACACCAGGAGTCATGGTCCGGAGAGCAATTTTCTATGAGGTCTCTCGTGGTAGTCGGAGGACCCTCGTGGTTTCCCAAACGTACTGAGAGCAAATTTGTACGTCACTCTTGTAGTTCAATCTGCTACCATGCATGAACAGCATTCAAGGGGGAGTTTTCCAATAGGATAAATCTTGCCCCATTTCATTGTTCTAACGCAACGTGCTCAACAGTGTGTCGGAATGTTACCTTGGCCTGCTAGGTCATGAGATCCGTCTCCTGTTGAACACGTATGGAATATCCTTAGATGACAACTTCGGCATCGTCCATAGCCATCATCTACCATTCATTATTGACAGAAAAAGAAAAAAAAGCATGGGAAATCATACCATTAAGTGATACTTGGCACCTGTATGACACAATGTATGCATGTTTGCAGGCTTGCATTCAAAATTCTGGAGGTTACGACGACTAATAATGTAGCTTTTCATATTTGAAATGCATTTTCTTGAGTTTAAATTTACCTGCTACCCCGAAAACTTGATCATGCATGTTAAAAAATGGCCATTAGTTAAAAACCCCGTTAACTAGAAGAATGTAAGGTCCAAATTTCATTACTCTATAATAATTTTTTTCTTGGTGTTGAGATTTTCTTTCCGTCAGTTTATATAAAAAGAAAGAAAACGAGAATTTTTTATGCCACTTGCTTTTTGTATTTAATCCACGTGTTTTAGAATTGCCAAAACACTAAGTCAAAATGAGCACTCCTGTCGACTTGATCATTTAATGACACAAATTAACTTTTAAAAAAATTAAATTTAAGACAAATTCAGTGAAAGGTGGACATACCGAATAAACTTCAAAACCGTTCATAATTACTCTATCATATAAAGTGTATTGTATCTCTCACTTTATTATTTCTTTGCAGATTACCTTTTTTACTACTCGATGCAAATTTCGACATCGAAGAAAAATATATGAATACAAAACACCCAAGAGAAAGCCGTTGGGCCTACCCGAATTTAAGGTTCACATCCAAAGTAGAATAATACTTAAATTTCGGAGTTTATTCTGATTTTATATATTAGCATTTTTACCATATTTTATAGATGATCGTATTAGGTTATTGCTGAATAATTTACGAGTTTTGATAAATGTACTAGAAAAATAGAATAATCTTGATATCAAAATGCTTTGGGGGCTTTGTAGTTATTCATATATGTTACACATTTATTCTTAATCACTCTGCTGAATCCAATAAAAATTATATATATGTTGTTAAAGGTGAAACCTGATATACTATTTTATTAGTGCAGATTAATTAATTATTCCTTTTAACAGAATTTAACAAAAAAGTTAAGAATTTTTCGAAATACCTTAAAAGCACATTATGGAAAATTATTTTTTTTACCCTCTTAAAATTCAATTCCTTATCTTTTCAATGATATCAGCTTTATTGATGAGCAAGTTTCCGGTATTTATTAATTTTTCACTATTTAATAAGTAAGTGAATATATGCAGACGACTTCGAATGAAGAAAAGTTTTAAATAATCCGTTGCTAAGCAATGTTTAGCCATTTAAATAAGTCGTTTACTTCTCGATGTTTCTGTTTTACTTTTGAAAATATTTTTTAGAACGTTTTATATCTGTTTTAAAAGAATTCGAAGACTTTTGTTTACTGTAAATGAATTTGCAGATGATAAAAGGATTTTGTATTCTAAAATATGTTTTTAAAATAAGTTTTATATTGAAATTACTTCCTTTAAAAAGTTCTTTTTTAATTATTAAGACATTGGAATTTCAATGAGTGTTAAGGTTAAAATGATTCTTATTTTTTTATATAGTGGATTAAAAAAATTTGCTAAGAAATTAATAATAAGCAAAGTTTTCAAGATATATTTCTAACAGATATTGAAACAAAGAGTTAGTCTTTGAAAACAAACAAACAAACAAATACTATTTTATTCCGGTGTAACGGTGAATTTTCAATTAGTGTTTCTTAAAGAAGACTCTAAATGATATTTAATGAAGTATATGCTCTACGAATTACTCTACTAAAAATTCTGCTTTCTTCTTTTAAGACTATTTTATGGTCATTTTCATTGTAAACTGAAGCGAATAGAGCATGCATTTTTACTTTTTCTCTTCAGCTAATTGGATGCAAATATTACAGATTTAGAATTTGGACTAAAACTTTACACATTGAATTTCCTTACATTCATTACATTTTTAGATATTTTCACATACATATGAACAGATAGATAATCTCTTTTTTAAAAAATAAAATTCCGCTGTAAGTTTTGATAATGCTGTGGAAGTTTCAGCTTAAATTTTTGATTTAGTATGTAAAAACTATAAAGTCTATATTATAAAATTCTTCCTATATAATTTCTACTTATAGTTTATATTTTAAAAGATTTAAATTCATAATACAGATTGACGAACCGACTTTTAAATATTTAACATATATGACTCAAAAGCATTTACACATCAATAGTTCCAGTAATAAAGTAATGTAATATATTCTTATTCATTTCGAATCTTGGACTATCTTATTAGTATTCAGACAAATGAATTAATTGGTTTCATGTAGTAGGACTTAAGCCAACTTCATTCACTTATATATTTGTTACAAATACCCAGAAGATTGACTATGATGCCATTCGCTCACTAGCCTTTCAATATTCTGTACTTTATAGCTTAAAAATACCAGTGAAGAGCACAAGATGAGTAACAACAAAAATTTGATGCTATCCGCACTGAGGACATAAGAATTAGCCACTAAGTCCAAGATAATACAAGTACGTGGCCAAACTATCATGGCATGTAGTAAGTTATAAATGTGCCACAGTTGCACTTGGAGAATTCGGTATCGACTGTGTATACTCAAGCAGTTAAATCTATGGCTTACAGGTAGACTCACAAGTTACTCTCTGCTTTATCCTGGTGGCATATCTGTTTTTTATTGGGTATTTGACTAAATGAAATGAGACTTTTCAATGGCTTATGGAGGATTCCTGCGCTCCTTTTGATCAAAAAGTCGTAAGCCTTGCAAGTAATCCCGCTCTTAGGAAATGCCGTCAGCATTCTATTGAAACAGTCTCAAACCTTAACCGTTAACTGGGAACGTGCAGTATGTGAGACCGCAACAAATAAATTCTGTATATGACAAGAGAAATATATACAGAATTTATTGGTTGCTTTTTATATTAATACTTAACCTGTCTGTGTAAAATGTCCAAGGAGACTGTGCTATGAAAATCACACCATCCGATTGAAAAAAGGCCAAATTAACCCATTGATAATTTTTTTATATATATAATTGCTGAATTTTACATTAAATTGTTTTCTATATACTTTTATATACTAGAGAAAAATGATTTAAAAATTATAAAATAATGTGTTTTTTCGGGAATTTTATTTATTGAAACATGTCATTTAAAAAGAAAATGCGCGTCCCCGACGCATTTACTTTTTGAAATGATAATATATCTTGAAAAAAATTTTAAAATATAATTATATATCAAGAAAAATATCTGCAAAATGCATTGGTAACTTTTCGTATTAACACATTCATTTGAAAATTTAATTTAGGTGTAAATGATACGGTCTCGTAGGCGGCACCTTCCCAGTTAAGTGCAAAAATTTCACCTCTCTTGTTAAGAGGTAATACATCTTGCGAATCTTTTTATTAAAATGTAACAAACACTCCGAAGGAGGCAAAGCTGTAACATATTTAGTGTTAACCACAGTTCACCGGGTAGAGGCCTTCTACTATACTCCCTCGCAAAAATTTCATAGAAATCTACAATTTTGAAAAAGCAACTTATTTCAAATTTCATTTATTTATAATGTATCTACATGGCAAAATTTATTGGCAATTAGGATACTTTGATATGAAACCTGCATACATCGTCTAAATCTATCTATAATATATTAAAAATGGATATTTTTCTTCACATTTCCTTCGGAAGCAATTACTCTATTCAAAATATAGTGAATATTAAGAACAAAAACTAAAACTAGAATAAAATGTAGCATTATCCCTAACAGTCGCATATTCTTTCAAAAATATTTGAATTTTTGATATCTCCATACCATTAAGAAATCGGTTCTTTAATGAATTCAAAAGTTTCGTTCCAGAAGGAAAAAGAGTGACGCTCGAAAAATATAAGTGTTTTTAATTTTGTTTGGATTTGCATAATTTAGGGCGACTGGTTTGTTTGCTGCAAATAAAAATTTCTTTGGAATATCTTGAAAATGAAAACTAAAATTCTAAGAGGTATTGTGTAATCTCCAGATTGTTTTTAAAAATAATTACCAGCATTTTAGTAATGAAAATTTTTTAATAATTTTTTGATGATTCATAAAAATTGCAAATGTTCAACTGACATCTTTCTGTGAATGCATGTTTATTATTTCAAGTAATAAGTGGAGGAGAAGGTTATAATTACTTACTATGCTGTTATTACAGAAGTCATCGCAGTTCGAAAAAAAAATGGTAATGAGTGTATTTCAAAATCTATGATTTCAACCTGCTAGCTATCAGTGCCATAACATAACATAAGGGTATTTCAAGCACTTTAAGTGCGATTCTGAAAAGCATGCAATACAAAATTTTCAATGCCTGCTTATATAGAAATGAATATCTTCAACCAATGATGTACTGACGCCTGTTAAAAATACGTAGTACAGTGTTGATTGTATTTTTGTCAGCATAAACTGAACAAATACCGAACTAACAAAAGCTGAAAGATCTATCTGCCCTTAGCTAGGATTACTTTTGTATAGTATACTATCAGGTCCCTTGCGCGTTGCTGCAATTAAAGAAGTAGTTTTGGAAATATCGTTTGAAATTTAAAATAACTGTCTTCTTCAATTAGGAATGATAGAAAAAGTAGCATTTATTTTCGTATCGGAAATGAATTCATTCATTGAAATTGAATGATATAAAAAGAAGTGTAAGTAGTAATTATTCTATTCTTTCTTAATTAATTATTCAAGAGCTTTAAGGTTGGCATTTTTTTTTTTGTCTTTCGTATTCATCAGAAACAAATTTGTTGACTGTCGGACTCGTAAGCATCCAGCATACAACTGGTTATGTGAAAAACATGGATATTTTAGGTTCATATCGAACATTTAAAGTGTATGTAAATAAGTAGTCAAAGTTTTGTCGCGATCGGATGAGCGGCACGGCAGCGCATAAGGTACAAACAAAAATAAATTATTACTCATTAATTAATAGATGCGGTAAATCGATCCAAAAATACATTTTATGTATTAGATAATTTTACTATGCCTATAGCCCTCCCGTAAATGCAAGTAATAAGTTGCTAAAGTTTTATCGCAATTGGATGAGAGGTACGCCAGCGCATAATAGATATACAGACATTTTTTTAAATATAGATTTAATATAAAGATTTTCATTACTATTAAACTAGTTTTTTCTCATATTCGAATTTCAACGAATCGCTTTTTATATACCAGAATTTGTGTCGTTGAAATCAAAGAATCTAATGTTTCACTTTGGTATGACAAGAAAGAAAATAAGCACTAGTATGATATGATTAAGTCAAATATAACTCATAAGAATAAGTTTATTAACTCAAACAAAATCCAATCAAAACAATCCAGAATATAAAGGATATTGGAATGTGAAAATTCATGAAAACGTGTAAATATTAAATGAAATAGGAATGAAATCTGTCAGATGGGATAAGGATGGTCATCATTATTGTTGAATTACTGATCTTTAATCCAGTATAATTTTTAATACAGGAGAAAGTTGAATGGTATTATTAAAGAAAAATTCTTTGAATTCATCGTCTGATTTAGTATTTAATATCGAACAATAATCAGCATTAAACTGATTTAATCTAACATTAATAATAACTAATAACATTATTTTACGCTATAAATTTGATTTCATATAGCTGAAAATTAAATTAACTAAATTTGATTTATGTTAAAAATGTGACCATACAAATCGATCAAATCTGATTTGTTAGAAGTAAGTAAAAACTACAAATAAGCAACCGTATCACCGTTTAAAAATTTCCAAACTTTTAATAGCATTTCGCTCTAAATATTCATCCCACTTTTAATTGGATGATTGCCTCTATATGTGACTAATCTTTCGTAAAATTGATTTACAAAGAACGAAAAAGATTAAAAGTAATTTCGATTAAATAAATTTAATTTAATAATAATCAATATGCTAATTAACATTTAAATCAACTTTTAGAAAATATATCATACTATATATATATTTTTTTATTTCAATGATTTACATACAATAAAATATGTTTAAAAGAAACATTAACTAAAAATTAATTAAGTGAAAATAAAAATTAAGGGTTAAATTGATAATAAAATCTAAGATATAGTAATTCATATTTAAATTTGACTTGAATAACTGTTTTCTTAGATAGGCTCTTTCGAAGATAATTTCGGATAGAGAGAAGGGAAAATTTTCATCAGATATTAAGATACAATTAATAAACACGAACTTAAGCGAAGCCTTTAACGTCAGCCCACGCCAGAAGCTTCTAGCAGCTTAATGAAGTTCATTGATTCCTTCCTTCCTTTCATAATCTGCTCAAATTAATTTTGTTAAGCAGTGTACATTATGCAAAGTAAAGAAAAGGACTGGGGCCTGGTGCTTAATTAAATGGTCTTTGCTTTATTATGTAAAAATATTAAATGTGGGAAAAACTTGGACAAAACCATGATAATGTGGAAAAACGAAGTATGAAACTAATTGATACAGCGTTTAAACACAGTGTTCATCTATTGTAATTCTCCTTCCCTAAATTGTTTACTACTGAGTTTGCTTTCATTTTTTGAAAATTTGAACATTACAAACAATTTTTACTGTTTCTTTTGGCAAAGTTTTTTTTAATTCGATGGGATAAAATGAGGAAGTTTAAGAAATGGTTTCAGAACCTGCACTACACATTTTATTCATAAAAAGAACGATTATCATTCCTACAAAAGAACGAAAAATCGATATTATAAACAATTTTTCAAACCAGCTAAATTCTAAAAACCTTGAATGGAAACAAAAACCTCGATACAATTAAAATTTTGCGCTAATAATAGCTGTAATGGAAGAAATAATTAAAAGATGTATAGTGAAAAAGTTTAAATGCAAGTTAAAAATATTTTAAGTTTCCCCCAAGCCCGCATCAAATGATGATTCTAAAAAAAGAACTTAAAATACTTTTGATTTTTGAAGTAACTTAAGTTTAATAATAGCTCTTGTGTTGCTTCATAACGGGATGTTAATATAACTAAACTAAACTAAAACTTACACTTTAATTTATTATATTCGCAAATTTTTACGTGCCGGTTTAGTTTAGTTTAGTTATATTAACGTCCCGTTTCAAAGCAACACGAGGGCTATTTTTCCTGGCCTAGGGAAAGATCGTCTTTCCCGTGATCTGAGTGCCCCTGGTTTGGGAAGGTTTGTTTCTTACCCGGCGTTCTATCTGTGATGTATGTCAAAGAGCCCCCCCCCCCCCCTGTAAAAAGGGGTTATGCAAGCGAGTGTGTGTCATTTTCTTATGAGTTAGAAGTCAAACATCTACCTTTGAGGAATCAGGGACCGTTAAACTTAGAAACTACTGCGTAAACTCGGTTTATAATAGTTGAATATCTCCGTTGACTTGCCACAAGTGCCACAAACAATAACAAGAAAATACTTTTGTGTTCAGAAAGGCAAAAGTTTACATTAATTCTTAAATGCTAACTAAGAATTTAGTTTAGATGCATTTGCATTACACGTACGTACTTCTTACTAGCATTATTCTTACTGATTGTTTAATTTTCACACCTATTATATGAGCAGGAATTCTCAAGGAGAAAAATAAAAAAAATTAATTGCATTGCTCTAATTTTTAATTATAAATAATACAATAATAATAACTGAATAATAAATAAATTTTAATAATAAAAGACGTATAATTATTGAATCTTACATTTAATAATAGAATTTTAATGATAAAATTAGTTTTAATAATATAAAAATAGATTGCAGCAAATGCATTGCTCTGATTTTTAAGAGCAGTAACTGATAACGTGCAACCAATTCAAAATTTGAATTTATGATAACTAACTGGCATTTATCGCGTCAGTTTGGACAGCATATTTAAAATCTATTATAATGAAGTTTAAATTATTTGAATTTTTACTAATTCGAGCTTGGATTTCTCAGCAATAAAATACTTGAAAGTTACGAATGGGTGGCGGTGGACTGGATATATGGAATCAGTTCCAAAACTGGAGGTTTTCAAATTCGAGATCCCATTCCGACGAAGGGCCGCCGAGCTGGCGAGTTCGATGTACGCTAAATACACTGGGGCTACACATCCTACCACTGGTATGATAAAGAAGTTTAGTGAGGTAGTTGCCAGCTCAAGTGTCATTGTCCTCATTTGACCGCGGTTCAGATGACGAGGTGTATTCCAAATTAGCCTTAATGCTGCTTTAAAATGGGACGCTAGTGTTATTGAGCAAAGTGAACCGTCTCAAAGTAACTGATATATTAGATCTTTAACCCTTGACCGGGGACGTGCGGCGAATAAGGCCACTAGAGAGGGACTTTCGCTCACCCCTATTCTGTTTTTAGACCAATTGAATGGGTTGACCTTGTAGCTTCCTGTTTCGTGACCTTCAATAAACCTGCATTTCTTCAACCGATTTCAGTGAATGGTTTTAAAAATAATTCATTCATTTCCTTTAGCGCGGTCACCGAGACCCACTCCTCCGTGTTAAGGCCTTATCACACGGCAAAATATCTTTGGCACTTTCCGTTAGTGAACGACAAGGAAAATAATGTCACTTGTGTGACGTCACTTCAAAGTTTCACATGATTGGTTGAATTTCGTTTGCGGAAAATATTTCCGATGATATTTTCGAAAAGATATAGAAAAAGTTGTCAAAAGTTGTTTATATAGAAAAAGTTGTCAATTCTGAAACTTGCTTGACCGGTTTTTGAGGGTAGAAACGGAAAAGTGCTGGCGAAATTTCACCGTGTGATAAGGCCTTTAGTGTCCCAGTGATAAGCAAGGCTTAGCAGATCGCGCTAAAACTTGTACCTCAAAATTTCATCCCCTTTCTTGTCCCTATCATGAAGCAGTGTTCCCGACACAATTAAATGAAGCAGAAAGTGATTTTAGTTTTGAGGATAACTGTACAGAAGAGTTTTTCGATGGGAGTTCGTATTCTACTGATTCTGTCATGTATGCTCAAACATAATAAATATTCTTAGTGATAATGGTTTTTGAAAAACTTATAAAATATATTAATATATCAAGATATATATATAAAGAATTTATAGGTCGATTTTTGTAACAGTTCTTAACTTATAAGTTTAAAATGCCCTAGAAAACTGAGCTATGGAAATCACACAAGCCGAAAAAAAGGACCAATTTTACCAATTGTCAATTTTTTTTCTCACATAATTATTGAATCTTGCATTATATTGTTTTCTATATACCTTTATATACTGGAAAATTAAATATAATTTAAAAAGTATAAAGTGATATGTTTTTTCAGGAATATTATTTATTGTTCCATGTAATTTCAGAAGAAAATGTATATTCCATAGCATTTGCTTTTTTCAGAGACAAAATATTATGATTTTTTTATAAAAATAGATTTGTAGTAAGGAAAATGTCTTCAGAATATATTGACTGATTTTCATTTGAATACTTTCATTAGAAAATTTAATTCGAGTTTTAGACCCCATCTCCCCAGTTACGTACTAAATTTTCATATCCCCAGTTAAGGATTAAGACTCTGGTCTTAAAGGATCATAGAATTGAGAGTGTATTATTACCGGAGAAGCAACGATTCAGTGAGATATAAGGGCCTGGAGGCCTGAAAAGTTGAGCGGAGAATCTGTTGGCGGTCAGAAAGATGTGGGAGGATGTAATAACTGCACGAATAAGTAATCAACAATCTCTTATTTATAATAATTCTATCTATGAAGGCTAACCTTTGGAATAAATTCCTTAAAGAATTAACTAAAAACCTATCATTCTATTTTTTCTCAAGGCCGCGGTGGCCTGGTGGTAAGGTCTCGGCTTCGGAACCGGAGGGTTTTAGGTTCGAGACTCGATTCCACCGAAGATCCGTCGTGTGAGGGGGTCTCTTGCACGTTAAATCTGTCAGGCTAAAGTCCTCCCGCTGGTGTGGTGTGGTGTGGAGAGGGGGGTGCCACATCAGGTGTCGTCCTCGTCATCTGACCGTGGTTCAAAATTACGAGGTCCGTCCCAAAATAGCCCTCGTGTTGCTTTAAACGGGACGTTAATATAACTCAAAACTCAAAACTCTATTTTTTCTCATATGAATAGGAAAACGTAATTCAGAAACTGATAAAAAAAGCATATGGGTGAATTTCTATCAAGAAAAAAAAAATCAAATATAATATTAAAGCCTTTAATCCGTGTAAAAGTGTCGAATTAAGGTATCCGACTACGTTTAAAGCACTGGTTTTCGACCACATTGGAGATTTTTTGTTGTCATTGTCATTTCTTGTAGTTCAGACTTTTATCTTCGTAAAACAATTTATATTTTCTAGGAAAAGGAGGGCCTCACCTATCATCCAGAGTCACACATTTTTCAGCTAAAATTTGTTTTTAGCTTCAATTTTAACAAAACTTTAATTTTTATCAAAGTTCTCCACCGTTAACATGATATCTCAAAAACTAATAGAGGCGTTTGCACATAAATTGCAGCGTGTGTTTTAAATAATATGGGTAATGAAATGAACCAAAAGTTTTGTTATTGGTGAAATGCTTTTTTTTATTTATAGGTGTTTTTAGAAATATTAAGTTGTAAATTTATGGTAAAAATACATATATGCGCATATTTTTACCCATAATTCATTCGCATCTCAGAATTTTTATAAGCTTTTTTTCCATTTCATTCATTATTGTATTCTATTGTACAATAGAATACAATGTATTCTATTATACATTATTCTATTGTATTGTATTCTATTTTCCTTTGTACACATTGTATGTGTACAAAGGAAAATAGGATGGCTGCATGACCATTTGTGTAGAGTGTTAAGCATTTGGGTTCAATTTCATCAAAATTTAACACACATTTTCCAATTTCTCAAAATATATTATATTTTCAAACGATTGTTTTTGAATTTATATTGTTTATTACTGACAATACATCTAAAAACCATAAATAGTTCCTAAAAAGTCCAATTTTTCAATTTTTTTTTCGAACGTATTCGGTTACCTTAAAACGCTTTTTACTTCCTCATATGCGTAATAGAGTAAAATTATATGAATCATCAAAAAATTCGAAATCGATGTTTTGACCAATCTACAAGTTTTAAACCTTTCTGAGTTCAAAAAACACATTTTTTTGGCAAATGTCCATCAGTCTATCTGTCTCTAAAGATATCAATGCTTTGGGGTAATTGTTTGAATTTCGATGTATGGTCACTACAGCAAATTTTGAGTAAAATCTGTTCCCTCAGTCGGAAGTCCCTCGGAAAAGAAGTCCCTCAGTCCGATTGTTACATAAGTTATATGGAAATTAATATGATGACTACAAAGCAAAAGATTTTAAGTAGTAAAAGTAAAGACACACATATTTAACACCTATAGTGTAGACACTCATCAAATTTTCATCAAAATCTAGCATGGACTTGATCGTTTATAACTTTGTTTTTTCAGAAATGTATGTCAGATTACTGAAAAATGTAATGGTTTAAATATATCAAATTTGGCATTAATTTTGTGAATTCAAAAATTGACGTAAACAAATCGTAAAAAAATAAACAACGTAAAGAAAAATTTACGTCAAATTTTAGTTTTAATCGATTAAGTATAGCGTGTCTTAAAGACACATTTGAATTTCGGTTGCTATTAATCGCATGTTAGGGATTAATAGCCAAAACATTCGAAAAGAATGACGCTTCCAATTCTTAAAGATGCTAAATTAAAATTTGATAAATATCATACACCAATATTAGATACAGCATTCTCTGTCATGAAAAGTTCATTAGAATGTACGAGAAAGGTTCGGGGAGATAATTCTTGCTAGAGGAATTTTTTATTTATTTCCGTTTATGTGCAAATGAAGTTGAGAAAAAAGTGAGCAAGCAATTTGAAATTTCGCATACATTCTTGGAAAGGAATTTCGAAGATTGTATTAAAGTTAGTGTTCTTTATTTACATTTGGAATTGTCTGAACCTGAAGAAGTTATAAACTAAATACACTCTTTTAACAATTATTTACTGTCTGTCCTTAAAAGCACCATTTAAGGCCTTATCACACGGGGAAATATCGCCAGCATTTTTCCGTTTCTACCCTCAAAAACCGGTCAAGCAAGTTTCATAATCGATAACTCTTTCGAACCAGTTCGAAAATGTTGTCGAAATATTGTCCGCAAACGAAATTCAACCAATCATGTGAAAGTTTGAAGTGACGTCACTTTCCTTGTCGTTTGCTGACGGAATAGGCCGAAGATATTTTGCCGTGTGATAAGGCCTTTAAATATAGCTTTTATCTTCACTATATTTCTATTTTTCCTGATTGTATTCTAAAGAACATGAATAATATAACCCATATAACATAAAGTTAATCTATGCTAAAAGTAGGAATTAAAAATATTTGATTAATAATTAAATAAATTAAGATATTTCTGTTACATTTTTTCCTTGGGTACCCAGGGATTATTTCTCAAAAAAACTAAATTACTGGTGCAAAAACGAAGTTGAAAAATTGATGACAGTATAATTCGGTAAATAAAAGGTTAAGGGGAGCGGTTGAGTTATACTTACGCCGAACTTTTAAAAAGTTCAAGAAATTTAATGGTACTTTCGATCATGAAACAATGATTTATGTTAACAGTTATTCCTTATCACAAATATTTCATTCGTATATTCATTGTATTTTTGTATTCTGTATTATTCACTGCAATATCTACAAAGATAGTAAAACTTTGCGAACTTCTTCTACTGGAAGCAATATTTTAAGCCTCTGACAATATGAAATATTTACAGCTCAGAATTCCTAGAAAAAGAAAGCAAAATGCTGTTGACAGAAAACAAAGCAGTCACAAAAAAAGAAATATTTTCCATCTTTTTAACCCAGTTTGGAAATGCAATTCAAGAACTGAATTCAAAATCAGAAGGAATTCATTTCTTCAAAAATATCTTTCTCGTTCTACGTCTTTGTTGAGAGGACCGTAGAGAGCTGTAGAAATTCCTTAGGATTTTTATGGCGTGTAAGAATATTTGAATCGTTCAGTATTTTTTTCCAAGGAAGAGTTTTCTTTTCTATCTGGGTTTTTTTTTTCATTTTGAAAATGATTGCCAGATTGGAATGAAATAAAAAAGCGAATATTCTCAGGAAATGCAGGTATAGTGAATTTAATTCAGAAATTGATCTGCTCCAAAATTCTTGACAGAAAACAGATATTCTTCTTCTTGTATACAGCCGACCACCCCGCCACAACTGAACGTAGCAGTATCGACATGATTTGTTATGTTCTACTAGAGAACATATACTCAGTTTATTATCGACTTCAGATGACTCATTACTATACTATTATCTAAAATAAATAATTTAAATCAATTAAAAAAACAAATTTATTAAACTACTAAAATATAATCAACATGATTGGTCTCCTAAAAGAGTTTTTGGCAAACTCACTGCGTAAAAAAATTATGAGCATAGTTGTACAAATTTAATATGGAAATTGTAAATATGGACTGTTAGCTTATGCGATGTATATTGTAAGTATAGAATGTTAATTTTTATAGTGAATTTAGCCCTTTTATTGAATTTATCGTATTGTCCTTGGTGATTTTTCTGGTTTTGAATGCCCATTATTCGGTTAATGGTAACCGAAAACCGAATTTCTGATATGGAAACATTTTTTCAGCCTTCCGAAACTAAAATTTAACACCGAATCGCAATCGTATTCACGAAATCACATAAGGAATTTTACATATTTAAGTCACTGAGTTTTTGAATTATCTGAAAAGTATACACTGGCCGACGGCTAAGCTCTCATTGGATTTAGCTCAAACATTGATGATTATCTATAATATAAATAGAAATTTATAACGAATCATATATGTGTACCTTTATTCGTTTTATATTTTTCATATTGAATTTATATTCCCATATAAAGACATATTTCCTCTGAATGAATTTTGTTCAAAATGTGATATAAATCTGTAAATGTTATTTGAATCCTTTATACTAAGTTTCATCCGTACAGACCGAAACATTTGAATTATCTTTGTCACAAACAAACAGGCATATTTTAGTTAAAAAAATGTTTTTTTCCTACTGAGATAGGTCTGGAACGTAAACGTCCGTTCAAATTCCTAGTTCGAAATTTTTATGATTGTGTTATTTCGTCTTTTCTTTGAAAAATGCATTCAAAACAAGGTAATTGAGCAAGTAATTGAGTGTGTAAGGTAAGGTAAATAAAACCTGTTGATATTCAAATCATATTTCTTTAACAATAATTTTTAATCATAATTCTTATAAGGGAGGATATTGTTATGAACCTGTAATTTTGCTTCTCAGTATGAAGAGTGTCATAGTACAAAGGACTGATTTACAGTAATCGATACTGAAACCTATCGGGTGTCACATTATTGATCCCAGGCATTTGGGACAAACTTGCTGACCATTTGGCGACTTGATGATGAATTCGGTGACATTCGCAACAAAATGGATAATTCTCGAACCTTCAATTATTTTCACTATCCATCCAGTAGAAACCAAGATACTTCGAGATGCACTCTTATTGGTCAAGTTTCTAGCCCCAGCTTCCGGGAACTATAAAAGGTTGGCACTCTCAAGCTGAGAGGAATTGTGAATTGAGTCTTCGTGAATGGAGTCGTGGTGAATTGTACTATCAGTCTTAAGTGAAGTAGTGAGTTGGTAGTTAAGGCTGAAGAGCCAGAGGTGTGTTTCAGCCGTTTTTAGAGACGTGGAGTAAAGGTCCGAGAATCTCTTTTGCCGCTGCGTTATGTCTGGCCTCTTTGTATGCTGTGGACGTTGTTATTACTGGATTACTACTTGTGGGCAACTGATATTACTGTGTACTGTCTTGTGTCCGTCTTGGCAGTAAATATTTGAGGCCAGTGTATTCACCGCCTTTGTGCGGTCATGTCCTCACGTAAATAAATGTAGACGCTGTTTCCTACTAAAAGACTTTACATTTCCTACTAAAACACCCTACACAAACTAACCCGACTTAATTGGAATCCTTAACAATATAGAAGAGGTCTTTCATCCCAAAAATATTCAAAGTGGTTTTTATAAATAAGGAAATGCGTTATTAAATCAAAACGTATCATAATTTATGATTTATAAGTTTCTTTACAATTTTCTTTAAGTTAAATGGCCATGTTTTTGAATGAGCATTTTATATGCAGTGTTTTATATTTCTTGTTGTTAGACAATGATCCGAACTTTTGAGTCAGTCTTTGGGTTTTTCCA
>JAPMOQ010023749.1:51637-67288 GCA_026543055.1 Argiope trifasciata | reverse complement strand
ATATCAAATGAACTATCGCCGTTCTGTACTGCACAGAACAGCACTTATTACTGAACTATTAATTAAAGAGACAACTACTGTTGACAATATAATTTTATAATACTACTTTTTTTAATAGTAGTGGTAGTTTATGCGAAATACTAATATAAAGATAAAAAATATTTAAGTTATTACTTATAAGAACAGAATTGGTGCAGAAGATATTTTTTTTCTTCTAAAATCTCATTTTATAATGAAGGAGAAGTTAAATATAGAGTTGTTTAATTTTGGAAACAAATACTTAAAAAAATCCATTAATAGATATCTTCTTTGCCAAGAATATATTGAATTCTTCAAATATATGCGTCGTTATGTATGAAATTTTAGAGAATTCATAGCGCACTGTAAAGGATTAAGGCAGAAATATGCGTAAGCCACATTCAGGTATCCGTTCAAAATTAATCATGTTAATAATTTACAAGACAGAAAAAGGAATTTGTTTGACACATAGAATTGAAATCTGCGAAATTATTTTAAAAAGTAAATGAATAATTAATATGTATAATAAAAAAACTTGTATAATAAAATTTTAGAAAAAATGGACAAGATTGTCACATGCGGCTATTTATTGCCAACTAAAGTTACGACTTGTTTTTCAAATTATATGTTCTGCTGAATCTTAAGAATAATCTTAATTAATTAAAGGCATAATCTAGTTTAAACAGGTTTGAAACAACACATATTTACATAGATTCAGATTCTCTCAAATTCAAGTAAAATTTTGCCATTCCTTATAATAAAGAACAGCATTTAAGAGGCTCAGTTAGTTTTAAATCCTGAGTCTGGTAAATGTGCAATAGTTATATATAACTCTACGTTGTTTAACAATAGTGGTAATTTATTTGAAACATATAATGATCCATATTCTTAGAGTTATCGTTTCAGAACAGAAATGGCACAGGTTTTTTTCTTTCTTAACTAAAGATGTCTAATTTTAGGAATTCACTGAGGAGGGGCGGTCAACGAGATCACATTTTCTATACACTCAAATTTACTAATGAATATATTAATCATGTTAATAATTCACAAGACAGAAAAAGGAATTTTTTTGACACATTACTTTAAGAAAATTGAATTGAAATCTGAGAAATTATTTTAAAAAAGTAAATGAATAATTAATATGTATAATAAAAAACTTCTATTATAAAATTTTAGAAAAAAAAATGTAGAAGATTGTCACATGTGGCTATTTATTGCCAACGACTTGTTTTTCACGACTTGTTTCGATTACGACTTGTTTTTCAAATTATATGTTCTGCTGAATCTTAACAATTATCTTAATTAATTTAAGGCATTAACAAGTTTAAACCGGTTTGCAACAATCACACGATTGTCAAATTACGCACTCATAGATATTTAGAAAAGCTATGCTTTTTTGTTGATGTTGTTTGTTTCTTTTAATGTCAAAATCGGTCAGCTAGAAAAATTAAAATTTGGAAGTTTTAAAAAATTTTCGTTATGTATATATAGGGATAGGGTTCGAAAGTAAAGTCTCGTGATTGTTTCAAAACGGTATAAAGTAGAGAATAAATTAATTAAGCCAAATACTATAAAAAATAATAGCATTCTCACATGATAACTTGAAATATGCGATAGTAAGTTTCGTTTAAAATTCTTTTAATTAATTAAAATGATTCTTTCAACAGCAATCTTTCTATTCAATCTTTCTATCAGCAACAAACAATATTTTAACTTGTTTGATTTATTTTTATGAAAAAAAAGAGAAACACTGTGATTTTCAACTGAAAAACTATAACAGCGACCGATATGGAATGGAAAATACATACTGTGGAAGTCGACTCCAAAATAAAGCATTATTAGCAGACGATAGATACTTCAAAGCTTGTACTGGGAAAACCGGCTCTAAAATGGAAAAAGCAACAAATCGCTATTTTGCTGCCTACGTATTTTGAGACTTCAGCAATTTGTTGCCTTCAAACACCTCAAGAGAAATCAAAATCATGTTCTCATATGATAATAAAATTAAATCAAGAAAGTAAAGATTATTTCAACAACATGAAGAAGCTATCAGTTTAATCATTGCCAATTTTTAAAGATCAGATTACCAGAAAAAATCCCTTTTTTATCACTTTACTGCACAAAACATTACTTTTCCAGTGATTTCAATTTTATTTCTAATTTTTCTAATGATTTAATTTAAAATAAATGTTAAACTTTATTTGTTACTATACGATTTTATCTTCGAATTAATTATTATTTCAAACTCGTGTTTGACGAATATTGAAGTTACGGTTCAAAAAGAGATAAACTCTTTTTTCACTGATTAATTCCGAACATGAAGTTTACTCATACTTTCATTAACACAGCTATAGGTTAATGACAATTTTTTCTTAAATGTGGGTGACGCCTGAAGTATTAAATGCAGATGCTGTAACTATCAGATTTAGAAGAATGAAAGGCATAATAATGATGCTTTAATTCTAAATACAATTATGCTATGTTTTTTACTAGTTTGTTCAGTTTAGTCTCTTATTCATTGCTTGATGTATTTCCAGAGTAATTCTATAGATTATAAACCACGTAAAGTTTCTTGCGTGTCCAGGAAATTCTTGATTCGTTACGTTTTTATTAATCATTCATTCTTATTCTTTTGATCAAGACGTTCAATTTTGAAACATCTTAATTAGAACTAAATATAACATGCAATTAAATGTATTTACAGGTGAATAACTGTTGTTGATAAATTCCATACATTCTTACAAATGAAAATGCCTCCGCTTTTAATACTTTTTTTTTAACGTTTAGTCCAAGTTTACCTTTTATGTAAGTATTTCTTGCATTACATTGAGAATTTGCGTGAAGTAAGAATTGCTTAGTTTTCCCGGACACATAAAAATGGTTAATAAATTCAACACATTCCCAAAATTTTATTTAAAAAGAATTAGTTTTTATTTGAGTATCCTATAACAAACAGATAAATAATAAGCCCTTAATAATTTAATTTATAATAGGAGATGGAAAGATGTTATGAGTCTACAACCGTTTATTTGGCATTTGCTTAAGGCAGCAACATACTATTATGGTTAAATGATAATTTTATTTCTTCACTTTCTAACCTCTCACATAAATAAATCAAGATCATCTCACAGATGTCTTTTAAAAGTTCGAACTTGGACCTCTAACGTGACACCTATTTACTATTCAATACAGATTAATGTAAATCTGTCTTCCTTACGATGACAGTGTTAGAGAGGGATAGCAAAATTACAGGTTAGTAACAATATGATTAGTTATTCTTTAAGTTGCTTAATACTATTAGATTTAATGATGTCCATTCCAAAGAAATATTCTTCTGGGTGTAAAAAATTATCAGAAAAGAAAAAGGATAAAAGTTATATTGCATGAAGTCACAAGTAGATCTATTTTCATGACTACAAAGTAACTCTGCCCAAAGAAATAGCTTCAACTTATTAAAATTCAATCTTCAATTGGGAAAGAAATCTACGCGCAAAGCTGTTGTTTCTAACAAATGCCTAAAATTATAAGTGATACGCCTCTGAGCTATTTAAGACAAGCAAATAATTTGATTTAAGTTTAGATTAAGATTAAGACAAGTAAGTATTTGATTTTGTTAAGCAAATCAATTTCACAATATAAAAGCAATATTATTCATTTGTTTATTATAAAAAACCGAAAAAGTATTATTAAAAAATAATTTCAAACATGATTAAATAGTAAGTTTTTTTAGATTCTCTTATGACTTTATTTTCTTCTGATCTAGGCATCATTCGATTGCATTCCTCATCCTTGCAGAACTAATCCAGGCATAACTTGTTTAGGAATGGTTGCTCTTCTGTTTTCTGTCTGAGTTTTGTGAATGTTCCGTTTTTATAAAAAGAGGTTCTGCATGCGAATGTGATGTATTAAGTTGCTAAGTTGTACTCTTGTCCCTAGTTGGCGCTACAGAAAATCGCTTACAGTATAGGCGCTCAGTTAGGTTTAAATCGCTTACAGTATCTCTCAGTGGGCTTGTAAACTGCAACAAGCAACAACAACAACTATCATGGAGCAGAATCCGATTCTCCGTTAGTAACCATGTTTGTTTGTTCTAGATGGACCAGCGTATTCTTCGTAGTGTCTCACTGTACACATCGGAGTTAATGGGTTTTTTTTCCGAATAGTTTTACAACTAGCAGCGATTGGACGGTGGTCTTTGTAACAGCTTCTGCTCTTTCCCGCGCATGCGTGTGTCCACGTACGCCCTACGCCGAAGGATTTTTATGTAAATTTTAAATAAATAATATTTCCAAAGAAAATCTGCTAGTACGTATGAATTGAAGACGGAATTATGTATATTTTATAAGTTTTCATCAACTGCCACAAATTTGAGGTAATAAACCTCTGAGTTATGATTTAAAACCAGCAAATCATTTGATTTAAAAGACATGTTTAGCAAATTATATAGATAAAATAAAACCAATAATATTTATTTGATTATGATTAAGAACGAAATAGTATTATTAAAAAACTTTCAAACTTAACAAAATATTCAGATTTTCTATATTCTAATATGACTTTATTGTTTTCACAGTTTGGTAACATTCGATGTGACTAACGAACCTACAAGAAATACCGATTTAATATCAGAAGTAGCACGAAGTAATTATGCTCTTTCCCATATAAATACAGGATCCTGATTCTCTCAGTTCCAAAAAATTTTACCATTCTTTAAAACTTAAAACAGAATTAAACAATCAAATTCGTTTTTTGTAAGTTACTAATAAGGAATGTGTAATAATTATATTTATCATTATTTTTTAGTAATAGTGGTATTTTTCGTGAAACATTATCCATTGTTGTATTATCACAAAGTAATACGCTATTGCGCTACCAGCGCATCTATGAAATGTGCCTACTGATAATAGCTTTAAGAAAGACCTTTAAAAAGTTATCTGAAAGTTTAAGAAAAAACAAGCAGGCGTTTAATTGCATCCATCACGTTTATTCTTCCGAACACACCCTAAAAACTCAAATTTAAAATCATTGCACGTTCAAAAAGCAAAACAGTAATTAGGTTACAGTTAACAACAGTCATTATGTTACAGTTAACAAAACCAATATCAAATAAAAGACAGGATGACACGACATCCATATTCTTATAGTTATCTTTTGATAACAGAACTGGCTCAGACGTTTTCTTTTTACCCTCAACTAGAAAGTTGAAATTTTAGGAATTAACTGAGGTGGTGCTGTGTATGAGACTGCATTTTTTCTTAAACTTAAATGGTATTTTCTAATGAATATATCAGTATGAAAATCCAACAGTATATTCTACAGATATTTTTCTTGATATACGTATATATCTCAGAATTTTTTTCAAAATGTATTAACTTTGCAAAAAGTAATGGCGTTGATACATACATTTTCTACTGAAATTACAAGTTACAGCACAAAATATTCTTCAAAAGCATATTACGTTTTACTTTCGAATCATATTCCTTTTTCCAGTGCCCAAAGATTTATAGTAAATATTTATATCTAAAATTCAAAAATTACATTAAATTAAAAAAAAATAACAATAGGTAAATTTGACTCTTATGTACGATCGGCTCGTGTGGCTTTTATAGAATGGTTTTCTAGGGTATTTTAAACATAAAGTAAAGAATTAGTATAAAAACCAATGTATAAATTCTATATATATGTCTCTTGACATATTAATATATTCTATTAATTTTTCAGAATGCTTTATCAATAGAAAAAATACATATGTTTGAAAGTACGTATCATAATATACTAAAATACTAACTTTAATCGAATAACTCTTCTGCGCAACTATCTTTATCTCGAAAATCACATTTTGCTTTATTTAAAAATGCTTGTAGCACTGCTTTATAATAGGATCGGCGAATTGCGTGATATTCCAAGGCATAAATTTTAGCACTATCTTTTAAGCCTTGTATATGACCCAGACATTAGCAGGAAGGTTCTGTCTTAGAGACCACGCTCTGAGAAATTACTGAATTATTTTTTTAAAAAAGTATCTGCTAAAACCTGTTGGAAAAATGCAGATGCAATGAAGGTCCGAAAGAGGAAGCTGTTTGGCCAATCCATTCAATTCATCTAAAAATAGATCTGAGGTGAGTGAAAGTCTATCGTCAGAGGTTTGACAGACCTCATATCCCAAGTTCAGAGTTAAAACTTTTAAGTCTGTAGGAGATCTTAAATAAAGCTTACTTTTAATTTGAGAAGAATAAAAAAGACAAAATGCTTTGTGAACAATGTATTGAAATTTTTCCATATGAATCGGGATGAACAGAATTTCAAAGAATTCTCAATACATTGAAAAGGAATAAGGCAGAAATCTACCGGCGCGGGCATTGCTACAAGTAAAAGGCCTCTCATAATTTATGTCAGAAAAAACATTTAAATAAATTCATAAGATAAAAAGAATAATATTTATCCGATAATTATAAAAGACGAAACGGTGTTCAAAAAAATTCTTTTAAATATGACAATTATCCGTTCAGTTTTTTTTACATTCACTTACGACTTTATTTAAAACATTTCAGAACTACAGTACACACCTTCAATAAGAGTACAAATGTGATTATATACTTTTTCGTTAATGGTTAGATTCGGATTTTTTCATTAATCAAATAAATTATTGCCGTTCTGTATTGCGCAGAACAGCAATTAAAACCGAAAAGTCAGTCATAGAAGAGACTATAACACACAAGGAATGATTTATGGGGCGCCATCCCCGATCGGCAGAAACTTAATGGCTCGGCTACATCGTTTAGATAGGAGTATGGCAGGTCTTGGAATGAGTTGGGTTGGCGGGAGATTTTCTATATGCTGGATTAGTGGCGAGAGCTAGTGGACCAATCAGGATTCAATATTTTCTATAGCACTACTTTGCTTAATAGTAGTGGTAGTATATGCGAAATATTAATATATAGATAAAAAATGTTTAAATTATTACTTATGAGAGCAGAACTGGTGCAGAAGTTTTTTTTTTTTTCAAAACTCTCATTTAATGATGATGGAGAAATTAAATATAGAGTTGTTTAACTTGAGGAACATATATAAAAAAATCCATGTATAGATTTATACTTTGTCAAGAATATATTGAAGTCTTCAATTAGGCGTCGTTATGTATGAAATCTCAGAGAATTCTAAAAACAGTGTGAAGGATTAAGGCAGAAATGTGCGCAAGCCACATTAAGGTATCTGTTCAAAATTAATCGTGTTAATAATTCACAAGACGGTGAAAGGAATTTTTTTGAAACAACACTTCAAGAAAAATTGAATTGAAATCTGCGAAATTATTTTAAAAAGTAAATAAATAATTAATATGTGTAATAAAAACACTTGTATAATAAAATTTTAGAAAAAATGAGGATTGTCACATGTGGCTATTAATTGCCAACTAAAGTTACTACTTGTTTTTCAAATTATATGCTCTCCTGAACCTTAATGCCTTAAATTAAGATAATTCTTAACTAGTTTAAGAAGGTTTGAAATAATCACACGATTATCAGATTACGCACGCATCGATATTTAGAAAAACGTTGCTTTTTGTTGTTGTTTGTTTCTTTTCTTGTCAAAATCGGTCGAGGTTCAAAAATTTGTTTGTCATCAAATTTAAAATTGGAGGGTTTAAAAAATTATAATGTATATATAGGGATAGAGACCGTTAGAAAATTCTTGTGATCGTTTCAAAACGGTTTAAAGTAGTGAATAAATTAATTTAGACAAATATTATGAAAAATAATAGCATTCTCACATGATAACTTGAAATATGAGATAAGTTACATTAAAAATTATTTTATGAAATTGAAATTTTGCCTTAACTAACAATCTGTCTAGCCGCAACAAACAATATTTTAACTTGGTTTATTTTTAAGAACAAAAATAAACCCCATTTATTGAGTAATTCGAAGAACTGTGATTTTCAAATGAAATCTATAACAGCGGCCGATAATCAATGGAAAATCCATATTATGGAGCCGACACCAAAATAAAGCTACATTAGTAGACGATAGATACTTCTAAAGCTGTGCTGGAAAAAGCGGCTCTAAAATGGAAAAAACAACAAATCGCTGATGTGCTGACTGAGATTTCAACAATTTGTTGCCTTCAAAAACCTCAAGAGGAATTAAAATCATGTTCTCATATGATAAAATAAAATCAAGAAAGAAAAGATGCTTTCAACATCATAAAGAATCTATCAGTTTAAATATTATTAATTTTTAAAGATCAGATTATCAGAAAAAATCGCTTTTTTATCACTTTACTGCACAAATATTTTTCCAGGGATTCCAATTTTATTTCTAATTTTTCTAAAGATTTAATTTAAAATAAAGGTTAAATTTTATATGTTACTATAAGATTTATTCTTCGAAATAATTATTTCAACCACGTTCGTGACGAATATTGAAGTTACGGTTCAAAGACAGACGGTTCAAAGACAGACGGTTCAAAGACAGATAAACTCTTTTTTCACAGATTGATTCCAAACATGAATTTTACTCATACTTTTATTAATACAGTGATAGGTTTATGACAATTTCTTCTTAAATAGACTTGAAAGTTAGCCCATTATAACGCCTGAAGTTATAATGCAAAAGCTGAAACTACCAGATTTAGAAGAATGAAAAACGAATGAAGCTTTCATGCTAACTACCAATCAGCTTTGTTTCTAACTAGTTTGTTCAATTCACTCTCTTATTCATTGCTTGATGTATTTCCAGAGTATTTATATAGATTATAAACCACGTAAAATTTCTTGCATACCTATTGACCGAAGTCTTGAATCGTTACATTTTTATTAATCATTCCTTTCTATTTTTTTGATCAAGACGGTCAATTTTGAAACATCTTATTTAGAACTAGATATAAAATGCAATTAAATGTATTTGCAAGTGAATAACTGTTGTAGATAAATTCCAACATTCTTTCAAATGAAAATGTCTCCTCTTGTAATACTTTTTTTACTATTAGTCTATGTTTACCTGTTATGCAGGTATTTCTTGCAATACATTGAGAATATACGTGAAGTAAAAATTACTTAGTTTTCCGACTTAAATGGTTGATAAATTCAACACACTCTTGAAATTTATTTTAAAAGAATTAGTTATTATTTGAGTATCCTATAACTAACAGATAATTAATATACTTTTAATAATTTAATTAATATAGGAGTTGGAACGATGCTATGAATCTACAACCGTTTATTTGGCATTTGCATAATTCAACAACATATCGTTTTGGTTAAAAGATAATTTCATTTCTTCACTTTTTAACCTCTCAAAGAAAAAAATAAATAAATGAAGATATTGTCACAGATGTGTTTTAAAAGTTCGAAACTGTTATTACAAAACTGTTTACAGTAGTGTTTCTTAGGCCTTCATTTAACTTTTCACTTTAATGCTGTCCTCGTGGATCTCTATGTTCATATAAAACCTATGAAATAATCTTTTATAAACTTAGTAACATTCTGTTCTGTTTGGAAATGATGGCTATTATGTTTGAAATCTTCGACTGAACTTTTTTGCAGAGTTCGTAATTTTTAAAATGGAGCTTTAATTTGATGCTAGAATGTTAGCAACTCTGTTTTTGAGGTATCATCATTCCTTAAATATTTCAGATATAAAAGTAGATGTAAATAATGTGTTAAATTTTACATAAAACTGCATTTTATATTTATTATGCGTTTATTTGAATTATAATGAAAAAAGTACACGGTTAACGCAAAGTTATTTTAAGACAGACAGGTAACGAATAATTTTTTAAAAATATTTTTATCTGGAGATTGAGAATAAACAAATTATTGCACAAACTCTTTTAATACATTTTAAATGGGGAAAAAAATCAAGAAATAAATTATCTGATGCAGTCTCAAGAATCATTCTTGCAATATATATCCATTTTATCACCTTCTCGGTCTAGGAGAAGGGTGTCCATACTTGGCATGAACCTAGACCTTTTGTTGAATATTAATTAAACCGCGTTATGTAGTCTCCTCGAAGCTTTCTCTTAAACAATCCACTGTGTTAAATTTATAACTAAGAGAACCTGCGATACCAAATCATTGGTTTTTCAACTAATTTTGATTAATTCATCGATTATATACCTTTATCAATATGCCCACATTGGAACAAACCAGTTTAATAAGAATATTCAATAATTTATTTTAACTAATTGATTCTTTTTTCGTCTCTTCAATTGCAAAAGTATCATTCTCATTTATCTTCTCGCAGAGGTTGGTTTCAAATGGACTTATATATATCGACTATACATTTTTCTGTATCTAATGTAATATTGTTTATGTGTACACATATGTATGTTTGTTTAAATTAAATTGCTCGAATAAAAAATAAAATACTAAATTAAAAGATCACCTAATATCAATACCAGTTGCATTATTGCTTCATCAGCCATGACCGGAATGAAAAGTTTTAATTTAGCAGTCGGCGGATTGGGATATATAGAAGTTCATAGTATATATTATAGTCTAGTGAAAGTATGCAAAATATTAACAATATAAATTAAATATATTTATAATCACTTATGTCAACTATTAGGAAATAGCTTCTTGTATAGCATATAATAATCTGATTATTTATTCTAGAATGAATATGACAGTCTTCCCTCTCAGTAGTACCACGTGGCAGCCCGGAACCTGGTCTTTTTGAGGAAGTCCCTTCCCTTGTCCACTGCCGCCAATACTCATCCACAGTGGATACATTCCTGCCAAGTCTTTCAGCAATATCGCGGAAAGAAAACCCAACTTATCCTAGCCCTACAACACGACCTCGTTCAAACTCAGTGAGCTGTTGATAATGGCTTCTTCGTCTTTTCAGAAGCATTCATTACTAACATTAACAGACTACGTCAAATCTCAACTGTAAATAACGATCACGAACCTTACAGTGCTTATTTAAAGCAAACCTCATTTGTATGTTCATAGTGTCACTACTAGCGCCACACTTACGCACGTAGCTGGAAATTTGAATCGACGTCATCTTTCAGATGTATAAACACGCCTACCAAATTTCGTTTATCTAGCACAGCTCCTTCCTAGCGTTAGAATTGTTTTCCATCTGTGTAAGATATAATTTTTGTCATGGATAAGTAACATTCGATTGCATTAATAAGTCTTGCAGAAATACGGAATAAATTATCACTAACAATTAGAATTTGATTATGCTCTTGTTCTAAAATGGGCAGAATCAGCTTCATAGGATACAAACTGTATTATAGCCGTACTTTAAACCATTGCTTTGAGAGAGACGAACTCGTTTCCCTCAATATGTTCGAATGCACAATAATTATAAATACATAATATGTGTAATAATAGTCTTCGAGTTATCATTTGAGAAGAGAGCTGACGCGGAAGGTTTCTTCCAACACTTACATTAAACCAATATAGATTACTTGAAAACAGAGTTTTTTTAATTAGAGAAGCAAATAAATAATAAAATACAAATTGTTTTGTGAAAAATATACTAATGTTTTTCATATGAGTCGGTATGTATTCCTTACGGTTACGCGCTTACTCTCTAAAAGAGTGAAGCGCTTTTAGAAGGCCACACTGAAGTTAATGAAATGCCAAACATAAGTGTAAAATATTTATATACAACTGTTTTGTGTAATAATAGTGGTAGCTTATGCGAAACATGTAATGTTCAATATTCTTAGAGTTATCGTTTGAGAAGAGAACTGAGGCAAAAGGTCTCTTCTAAAAGGTTCATTAAACCAATATAGATTACTCGAATATAGAGTAATTTTAGTTAGATAAGTAAATAAATAAAAAAAGAGAAAATAGTTCATGAAGTTGTTTTATATGAGTCGACATGTACGAAATTTCAAAGAATTTTTAATGCATTTTAAATGATTGAACTGGAAATGTACCGACGAACTAATTGCTGCAATTAATAAGACTCTGGAAAATTACTTCAGGCAAGTAAAAAATTTAATTAAAACTAAGAATTTAATTTATAGTGAGGTAACTTGGCAAGATAAAAATGATAATTTTCATCTGATGAGTATAAAAGGCGAAGCGGTATTTTAAAAAATGCTTTCAAAAATAACATTATGCTCAGTTTTTTTTCTTTTTACATTTTTTTATGAACGTGTTTTTTTTCCTATCTAAGTAGCATTCCATTGGATATATGAAACCTTCTAAAACTATCGAACACGTCATCACTAATAATACGAAATTGATCACTGACTTTTTCCTAAGCCGCTAGATTCTCAATCACAAGACATCAAATAGAATACAGCTGTTTTATATTATTTAAAACAGCAAATAAAAAGGCAAAATTTGCTGTCTTGGATAGAAAATAGTAATATGTACAACATTATTACATAACACTTTTTTCATAGTAGTGGTAAGTTATGCGAAACATATCATGAATAGTAGTCTTTGAGTGTATCGTTTATGAGACTAGTGGTGAAAACGGTTTCTTCTAATACCCTTATTCAGTTATTAAGAGGAAATTAAATAAAGGGAAGTTTAATTTGAGAAAAAATAAAAACAATCCGCTAAATGCTCTCTACTTTGTAAAAAATATATTGAAACCTTCCAACATGAGTCATTATATACAACATTTCACAGGATTCTTAATACGGTGTAAAGGATTAAGGCTGTAAAGCACGCAACCATACTGAGTTGTCTATATTCGAAATTAATCATCTTAATAAGTTACCATACAGAAAGAGCAATTTTTTGTCACATCACTATAAGGAAACTGAGTTGAATTCTGCGAAAAAGAAAATAAATAATAAATATGAATAATACAAACAGCATTTTCAATTTTTATTAGATTCTCATATAACTTAATTGTTTTCATAGGTGGGTAACATTCGATTGGATTTGTTAATCGTGCAGAAATATCGTCACATTATTATTAACAGTTAGAAGTTAATTATGCTCTTATTCATAAATAGCTGGATTCAGATTCTCTAGAATTCAAACCATTTGTCGCCGTTCCTTAAAATAAAGAACAGCATTGAATTGCTGAAAAAGGTATTAGTTGATGTAACCTATTAATGCGCAATAATTATGTGACATTATTTTGTTTATTAATAGTGGCAATTAATGAGAAACACACAATGATCCAACACATCATCACTGACAAAAAGATGTTAATAATGATATTATAATTAAATTCTTTGTTAAATATTCTCTTGCATCTGCCATTCCATATAAAAAGAACGACATTTTAGAACTGAAACATACTTTCGTTTTGATAACAAAATATTGAGCATTAAACATAAATAACATTATTTTGTTTAATAATAGTGGTAATTTATGCAAAACCTATATTGATCCGTAGTCTTAGAATTATCGTTTGAGATAGTTCTAAGATAGTTGAGATAACTGAGTAGATAGTTTCTTTTAACTGGGAAGGTGAAATTTTAGGAATTAACTGAGGATGAAAGTAGACCAATCTATTCTGCAGGTATTTGTTTCTGATATATAAATATGTTTTAAAACTTTTCCAAAAAATATTATATTTGGAAAAAGTAATTGAGTTGGAACATACATTTTCTGCTCAAATTACATGCTGCAACACAAAGTATTCTTGAAAAACATATTACATTTTACTTTTGAATCATATTCATTTTTAAAGTGCACAAAGAGTTATAGTAAACAATAATATGTACAATTCAATAACTGTGTTAAAAAATTTTAAAAATTGAGAATGGGTAAAATTTACCTTTTTTTTCGGCTTGTGTGGCTAGGATTTTCTAGGGCATTTTAAGAATAAGGTAAAAGAACTAGTAAAAAAATTAACGTATAAATTCACTCTACGTTTCTCTTGGCATATTAATATATATATATATTTAATTTTTCAGGATGCTCTAAAACTAGTAAAATTATTTACGTTTAAACATATATATCAGAATCAATTGATGCAAACTTTCGTTGAGAAACTCTTCTGAACAATTATCTTTATCACGAAAATAAATTTTTACGGCATTTAAAAGTGCCTGTAGCACTCCTTCATAATAGAATCTATATTTTGTATGATATTCCAAAACATAAGTGTTAGACCATTTTCAAAGCCTTGTATACGACAGGGGAATAACAAGAAAATGCGGTCTTAGACTCTAAAAAATAACTTTAATATTTTTAAGAAGCAGCAGCTGAAATTTGTTGGATGAAGTGCACATGTATTGGAGGTCACGAAACAGAAAGCTACATAGCCAATCCATTCAATTCAGCTAAAAATAGATCTGAGGGTGAGCGGAAGTAGGCCGCTATCGGTCTCACAGCGGTCTAACACTCCTCTGTTAAGTGTTAAAACTTTTATTAAGTCAGTATGGAGAACTTAAATACAGAGTAGTTTTAATTTAAAAAGCAAATAAATAAAAAAGACAAAACGTTTTGTGAGAATTATTTGTTGTTACATAAGAAACGGTATGTACAAAATTACAAAGAATTCCTAATGTCAAAGGATTATGGCAGAAACATATCAGCGTGCGCATTGCTGCAAGTAATAAGCCTCCGACCATTAACTCAATGCAAAGCATTTAATTATAACTAGTAAATTAAATTCATAAGATAAAATGAATAATATTCATCTGGTAATTAATGATAAAAGACGAAAAGGTGTTTTTAAAAAATGCTTTCAAACATGCAGTTTCTTAACATAATTTAAAATAATTCAGAACTACCGCACACATTATCACTAACAGTACAAAAATGATCACAGACTGATTCGTAAATCTCTAGATTCACATTCCCCAGAAATCAATTGAACAGGCGCCACTCTACAATATACAGAGCAGCATACAAGATCCGTACGCAATTTTGTATTCAAGGGCAAAACTTACAACATTTATATACAAAAATATATTGTTTAATAAAAGTGGTAGTTTATGCGAAACATATATGTATGAATAATCTGAGTATATCGCTTATGAGAACGGAACTGGTGCAAAAGGTTTCTTCTAAAAAATCTTATTTAATTATTAAGGGGAAGTTAAATATAGAGTAGTTTAATTTGAGAAACAAAATAAAAAATGCATGAAATTTTTTCTCATTTGTGAGAATGTATTGAAATCTTCGCATATGCGTCGCCATATATGAAATTTCAAAGAATTGATAATGCAGAATAAAGGATTATGGCAGAAACGTGAGTAAGCCAGATTAAGGTATTCATGTTCGAAATTAATCATGTTAATAAGTTACAAGACAGAAAAAGCTTTTTTTCATCACATCACTATAAGAAAAGTGAATTGAACTAAGCAGAATTATTTTCAAAAAAGTAAATAAATATGTATAAAAAAACAATTGTATAATGAATTTAAAAAAATAATAAAAAGGAAATCTACTATCGCAAATTTCAAGTTATCATGTGAGAATGTCATGATAACTTGAAATTTTGAATTTAAAATCATTAACCCGTTTTAAACTATCACTTGGCTAACTTTAAGCAATCACTCCTTATCGTTTCTTATTCCTATATATACACAATGAAAGTTTTCGAAACTTTCATTTTCACGTTTTCTAGCTGGCAAAGGAAATTTTGATATATATATTCAATACAGATATTCAATAAATATATATTCAATACAGATTACAAATATACAATACAGATTACAAATATTCAATACAGATTACAAATATTCAATACA
>JAPMOQ010023749.1:21682-51627 GCA_026543055.1 Argiope trifasciata | reverse complement strand
AGATTACAAATATTCAATACAGATTACAAATATTCAATACAGATTACTGTAAATCTGTCTTCCTTACGATGTCTGTGTTAGAGAGGGATAGCAAAATTACAGGCTCATAGCAATATGATTATTTAATCTATATGTTGCTTAATACTGTCAGATTTAACGATGCCCATTCCAAGGTAATATCTTTCTGGGTGTAAAAAAAATTACCAGAAAAGAAAAAGAAAAAAATTATTCTTCAAGAAGTCACAGGTAGATTTGTTTTCATGGCTAAAAACTAATTCTAGCTAAGAAATCGCTTCAGCTGTGAAAGAAAGTTCCGCACAAAGTTATAATTTGAGACATTTATAAGAAATTGTAAGTGATAAACCTATAATTTGAGGCATTTTTGCAGAGGAATTTTCTTCGGAATTTCTGCAAAGTATTTGATTTAAAGACATGATTAACGAATTAAATTCATAATAAAAAAGCAATAATATTCATTTGATCATGATGAAATACGAAACAGTATTATTAAAAAATTATTCCAAACATGATAGAATATTCAGTTTTTTAGATTCTCTTATGACTTAATTTTCTTGTTAGCTAGGTAGCATTCGTTTGGATTAATGACTCTTGCACATATACCGGGTACTTTGTAACTAACAGTTAAAATTTGATTATGCTTTTATTCTAAAATCTGCAAAGTCAACATACCAGGAAAAAAATTAATTATTGCCTTTCATTCAAATAGAGGCTTGCTGCGAGATTGACGTATCCAATCTACAGAATGCCAACAGCGAAAGCACCAAATTTATACTTAACTGTTTTGTGTAACAATAGTGGTAATTCATGCTAAACATGTAATGTTCAATAGTGTTAGAGTTATCGTTTGAGAACAGAACTGACGCAGAAGGTTTCTTCTAAAACTTTCATGAAACCAATATAGATTACTTGTACAGAGTAACTTTAATAATATTCATTTCATTATGATAAAAAACGGAACAGTATTATTAAAAAATAATTTCAAATATTTTAGAATATTCACTTATTCTCATATGGCTTAATTTTCTTGTCAGCTAATTGGCATTCTATCGGATTAATGATTCTTGCTGAAATACCGAAAACATTATTACTAATAGCAAAAGGTTGATAATGCTCTTATTTATAAATATGATAGCATAATGCTCTGTTTAATAGATTCTCACATGATTTAATTCTTTTTACAGCTAAACCGCATTCGATTCGATTAATGTTTCATACGGAAATACCGAAGACATTATCACTAACATAATTTGATTATGATCTTACTCTTTAGAGTCAGTTCACTAGAATACACATTAATTATCGCAACTCTTTAAAAAAGAGAAGCGCTTTTAGAAGGGCATACTGAGGTTACTGATACGCAAATTTTAATGCAAAATATTTATATACAACTGTTTTGTGTAATAATAGTGGTAGCTTAAGAGAAACATGTTATGTTCAATATTCTTGGAGTTATCGTTTGAGAAGAGAACTGAGGCAAAAGGTTTCTTCTAAAAGGTTCATTAAACCAATATAGATTACTTGAATACAGAGTAATTTTACTAAGATAAGCAAATAAATAAAGAAAGAGAAAATGGTTCATGATTTGCAAAGAATATACTGAAGTTGTTTTATATGAGTCGGGATATACGAAATTTCAAAGAATTCTTAATGGAGTTTAAATGATTAAAGCAGAATGATTAAACTATGGTAAAAATAATATTTTTCATCTGATAAGGATTAAGTATGAAACGATGTTATAAAAAATTCTTTCAAACATAACGTTACGCTCAGTTTTTTTTAATATTTTCTTAAGAGCATCTTTCTTTCATATCTAAGAAACATTCGATTGGATAATCGAACCTTCAAGAACTATCTAACTCGTTACCACTTACAGCACGAAATAACCAAAGAATGTACCCATAAATCGCTAGGATCTGATTCACCAGTTAATCAAATAAAATAAAGCTGCTTTATATTATATATATAGCAGCACTGAATAGGATACTAGAATCCTTGTAAGCAATCAAATGATAATGTGCAATATTTATATATATATGTAATATTCTTTTTTTTAGTAAAAGTGGTAATTTATACGAAAAATACAATGATTAAAAGTCTGAGTATATCGTTTATGAGAACAGGAGAGGTATGTGGTGACATCTTAATAAGCCAGTAACTACCACTAAACACTGGTGGCTATTTTTGTATAGTGGATAAGTTAGTAGATTTCAAACCCGAACATCGTAGGTTCAATCCTTGGCGGAATTCAACCTACGTTTTAGCACAATTCCGCCAACACCTACGAAAAAGGTATAAGGGGTTTCTTCTGAGAAATCTTATTTAATTATGAAGGGTAACTTTAATACAAAGTAGTTTATTTTGGTAAAAAAAAATCCATGAAATGTTTTCTATTTTCCGAAGAATATATTGAAGCCTTTCCATATGAGTCGTCATATACGAAAATACAGAGAATTTTTAATACGGTGTAAATGATTAAGGTGGAAATTAACGCAAATCACATTAAGGTAAGTGTTCGAAATTAATCATGTTAATAAGTTAAAAGACAAAAAAAAAAAAATTCCACACATCGCTACAAAAAAAAAATGATTTGAAATCTCCGAAAATATTTCAAAAAGTAAATGAACATGTATAATGAAATTAAGTGTTTATTAAAAGATTTTTAAAAAGGAAAACTACTATCTCAAATTTCAGGTTGTGTCAAAATATTGTTATTTTTAGATCATTATTTGTCGTGATTAATTAAAGTTATTTACCAGTTTAAAGGGGTTAGAAACAACCATGAGACTTCTCTATCGGTTTCTATCCCTATATATTTATAATGATTAACTTGAAACTTTCATTTTCAATTTTTCAAGCTGGCTAGCAAAATTTTTATATATTTAGAAAGAAAACAACAAGTTATCGCGTTTTTTGACATCAATGTTTGCGCCATCTGACAATCTCGTGATTGTTTCGAGCCGTTTATAACAAGTTAACGACTTAAATTAAGACAATTCGTTAGAATTCAGAGAATGTATAATTTCGAAATTAAGTTGTTCTTTATTTGGTGATAAATCTCCACACGTGACAACCTACAACCTTCTACACTATAATCTCATAACCTATTTTACTTAGTTGAAATTTTGCTTGAACCTACAATCTTTAAGGATTTAACAAACAATATTTCATCTTGTTTGTCCCATTTTTGATAAATGCTTCGATAGTGAAGCAATAGTCAGTGTTCACAAAGGGAAAAACTACAACAGCAGATCATAGATAATTCAAAAGTTATACTGTGAAAGCCGACTCCAAAATAAAACTACATTAGCAGATGACAGATAATGGAAAAACTATAATGTGAAAGCTGACTCCAAAATGAAACTACATTAAAAGACGTTAGATATTTATAAACATATATAGTGAAAGCCAACTCCAAAATGAAACTACATTATAAGATGACAGATATTTCAAAATCTATACAGTTAAAGGCCATTCTGAAATTTAAAAAAATGAATAAGTCGCTAATTTGTATTTTGAGGCATCAACAACTTGTAGCTTTCAAATCGTTTCAAATCCCTAAAACGAAAACCACATGTTCTGACATGATAATAAAATAAAATGAAATATAGAAAGGAAATTCACTTTCGACATTGTAAAGAAAACTATCAGTTTAATCAAAGTCAATGTAATTTAGTCAGAATTTTAATTTTGTTAATAAGAACAGTGCAAGAAAATGTGAGCCATGATGCAGCTAAGCCGTACTCTTGACACTAGTTGGCGCACCAAAAAAAAACAAGACCCGCTCATTTCAGCTTAAATCGCTTACAGTATCTAACACAGCAGTGTTTGTAAAGTGCCATTAATAACAACAACTATCACAGAGTAGAATCCGATCCTCCGTCAGTAGCCCCGTTTGTTTGCTTTAGGTGGACTGGCGTAGTCTTCGAAGTGTCTCATTTTACACATCGGTGTTAATGGTTCTTCTTTTTCTCGAATAATTTTACAACTAGCATCAACTTTACAGCAGTCCTTAAAGACCTTCTGTTCTTTGCCACACATGCGTATGCACACGCACTCTCTACGCCGAAGACTGCAATTATATGACTGTGTGTGTCTCTGCGTTCTCCCGTAGCGGCAGAGGCAGATATTTTAACGGTTTGAATTGAACACCTCTTGTAACAAGATTAGTTATTGAAAGCAGTTCAAAATAATCTGTGTGTTACAATTAATGCTGTGTTATTAAAAAATAAAATGATTTTTGCTTAATTAAAAAAAATTATTTAATTAGAAAACCTGTGATTGCGCACGGATTATAGACGAAATTATGTATTTTGTACTAATTTCCAACAACCGGCTCAAATTATATTTAATTAACCTCTATTATTTAAGAAAAGCAGAGAATTTGATTTAAAAGACATGTGTAGCAAATTTAATTGATAATATAAGAGTAATAATTCTTATTTTATTATGATAAAAGATAAAACACTATTCCCAAAAAAAATTTTCAAACATGATAGCATTTTCAGTTTTTTTAGATTCACATACGATTTAATTGTTTTCATAGCAAGGTAACATACGATTGGATTAATGAACATTGCAGAAATACCGATCACATTATCACTAACAGAATTTTGCTGTTACTCATAAACTGCTGGATTCAAATGCTCTACAATTCAAAACAATTTATGCCGCTCCTTAGTGTAAAGAATAGCATTATATTATGCAAGATGCATTTGTGAATATAACCCTCAAATATGTAATAGTTATATGCAACATTATTTTGTTTATTAATTAGTGGTAATTTTTTCGAAACATTCATTAATCCTTATTCCTAGATATATCGTTTGGGAACAGATTTGGCGCAGATGGTTTCTTTTGCAGAGGTGAAATTTTAGGAATTAAATGGGGAGATTTGGTTTACGAGACCGCATTTTCTTTACACTCAAATTATATTTTCTCATCAATATATCTGTATGAAAATCAGCCAATAAATTCTAAAGATATTTTTTGATATAAAAATATGACTTAGAAATTTTCCAGAATATATTATCTTTGGAAAAATTAATTGCGTTGGAACATATATTTTCTACTCAAATTACATGCTGCAGCACAAAGAATTCTTGAAAAACATATTAATTTTACTTTTAAACCATATTTATTTTTCCAGTGCAGAAAGATTTATTGTAAACAATAATATGTAAAATTCAAAAATTGTATGAAAATTCTTTTAAAAATGTGAATGGCTAAAATTCTCCCATTTTTTCCGGCTAGTGTGGCTTTTAAAACAGGGTTTTCTTGGGTATTTGAAACATAAAGTAAAGAACTAGCATACAAATCAGCGTACAAATCCTATAGCTATATATATATCTTGGTATATTAATATATTTTATTAATTTTTCAGAATGCTTTACAACTGGTAAAATTAATTATGCTTGAACATTTATATCAGAATCAATTGATGCAAACTTTCGTCAAAAAACGTTTCTGTACAGTTATCTATATCACTAAAATTTCTTTCTTTACCACTGAAAAGTGCCTGTAGCACTGCTTCAAAATAGGATGGGTATTTGTATGATATTCCAAGTCCTAGATGTTAGCGCATCTTCTAAGCCTTGTATACGACTGGACAATAACAGGAAAGTGCGGTCTTAGAGACCACGCTCTAAGAAATAATTGAATTATTTTTTAAAAAGCAGCTGCTGAAACCTGTTGGAAAAGGTGCACATGCATTGGAGGTCACGAAACAGGAAGCTACGTGGCCAATCCATTCAATTCAGCTAAAAATTGATATGAGGTGAGTTAAATATTTTAAGTCTGTACATAGAATTTAAATAAAACGTAGTTTTCACTTCAGAAGCAAATAAATAAAAAAGACGAAATGTTTTGTGAAGAATACACTGAAGTTTTGTCATATGAATCAGGATGTACAAAATTACAAAGAATTCTTAATGCATTGCAAAGGATTAAGACAGAAACTTACCGACGAGCACATTTCTGCAAGTAATGAACTTCTGAACATTTACTGCAGGCAAAGCATTTAATTATAACTAATAAAATAAATTCAGACGATCAAATGAGTAATACTCATCTGATAATTAATGATAAAGAGGAAACGGTGTATTAAGAAAATGCTTTCAAACATAACAGTCAGTTCAGTTTTCTTACAGTTTCTTATGACTATATTTTAAATCAGTTCAGAACTACCGAACGCAGTAACATTAAGAGAACAAAAATGATCACAGACTAATTTGTACATCGCTTATCAGATTCCCCAGAAATCTAATCTAAATAGCCACTCTATATGGCACAGAATGGCAATCAGAAACAAAATTGGTTTGGAAGTGACCGCATGTTATAAGTACAGTATTTTGTTATAAAAGTGTCTCGTTTAGTATTAGTGGTAACTTATGCAAAACATATAATGATCAATAGTCTGAGTACTGTTTATGAGAACAGGACAGAAAAAGTTACAAGACCGAAAAATAAATTTTTTGACGCATCACTATAAGAAAAGTGAAATGAAATCAACGAAATTATTTGCAAAAAAAAGTAAATAAATATGTATTGTAAAAATAATTTTATAGTAAATTAAAAAAAAATGAAATCTATTTAAAATTTCAGATTTTCATGTGAGAATATTATTTTTAAAATTTTTAACCAATTTAAACAGGTTTGAAACAATTACCAGCCTCCCTATCGGTTCGTATTTATATATATACATAATGGTAATTTTTCTAAGCTTTCATTATCTATTTTTCTAGCTGGCAAACAAAATTTTAGCTATCACCAGATTTTGACACAGAGAAAAAAACGCAGCCAGACTACCAAAAATTCAAGCTTGTGTAATCCTGTGATTGTTCTAAATCGGTTTAAACTAGTTAATGACTTAAATTAATTGAGAGAATTTGTTAGAATGCAGAGAACGAATAGTTTGGAAATCAACTTGTTCTTTAGTTGGTGATAAATCGCCAAATGTCTCAATCTTCTTTTTTATTATCTAATATACTTATTTTAATTAATTGAAATTATCTCCGAACCAACAAGCTTTATCGATTAAACAAACAATATTTAAACTTGTTTGGTTTATTTTTAAAAAAAAACATTGCCCGAATAAGACAATAGCTCTGTGATTTCCAAGAGAAAAACTACAATAAGAGACGATAGATAATTCAAAAGCTACATTTTGAAAGCGAACAAAAAATAAAAATGTATGAGCAGACTGTATATCAAAAGGTATACAGTGAAATCCGACTTCAATGTAAAAAGGGATAAATCCCTTGTTGTTGCCCACGAATTTTGAGGCTTCAACATTTCTTCCTTCAAATTACTCTATAATATTTAATCGAAAACAACATCATGTTCTTATATGATAATAAAATAAAAATAAAAAGGCACTTTCATTGATTAAAAGAAAACTATCAGTTTAATCAATGTCATTTTTCAAAGTTCATGTACGAATCAACACTATCTTGACACAAAGGTTAGAAAGGTTCAAGACCACGTTATTTTTTTGCAGGCATATTATATATTGTTGACAAAATGTCTATTAATTGCAAGTATTTAATTAAGTTCAACTTCTCTATAGGATAGGAAGTTTGATTTAATAAATATAACATGTGGTTGCAATTTGGAAGTCTCGCGGAAAGGGTTTTGATCAAATTTTAATTATACATTTTATTGCTTATAATTTAATTAAAATTTTAATATTATTTCACATATATTATCGTAAAAATATCGCTTTTAGATCATACCAATTTTTTACCTATCAAAACATTACTTCTCCTGAGACACCAATTTTTTCTTTAATCCAAAGAAATAAAATAACTTTGACTAAATTTTTAATAATATTATGCATTGTTTTAAATTATTTCATTATTATATTTATTGATTAGTAGCTAAGTTAAATTTATTTTCACTAATTCATTCCACATATGACTTTTCATTTCCGCTTTTATTAGAATAGCAATACTTTGATCCTTCATTTCTCCTAATTATGTCTGATGTCTTAAATTCAAAAATACACACACGATTGCTAATATTGCTCCGTATTCTGTTTTGTGCTTTTATTAAGTTAAATTTAATTCTAGGAAAAACGCCTCCTGAGGGACATGTTGGAACTAATTTTTTTTCAAACGTTACTAAATATCAAATTTTGTTACAATCCGTTCACCTGTTTGCGTTGTAGGATACTGTTTATAGGGAAAATTTTGCTATAACCACCTTATATATTTTATTAATTTTACTGAAAAATAAAAAAGATAAGTCAGCAGCAAAGAATGAAATTTAAAATTTATTTTAGAATTTCTGAATAGATACTTTCGTTGCTGCAAAATATTTGTAATGCAAAATTTCATAGAGCCTTACAAATAAAAGAGAATAACAGCGACTAGTGTGATTTCGTAGTTTCACTATTTGATCCAAAGTTATAAAGTCTCCCTTTCTAATATCTTTCCTTTTCACTATAAACACATTGAAAAATTTGCGAGATGATGTATAACGAATTTAAATAGCAATACAGATTGTCATTCTCAACCATCCTTTCTTAGCTATATGATACTTTAGAAAAAAAATCGATTCTTGCAAAAAATATCAAAAATTCACTTATTAATTCTTTTTTTAATGATGTGGCAAAAAAATTTACAATGAATACCAATCAAGAGAACATTCTGCTTTGCTTCTCTCTGATTCAACTTGCGAACTGGCTATCTTCCCCTTATTTTTATAGTTAACAATAATTGATATACATCATCTAGGATGTGAGACAGTGTTATGGTTTAAATTCTCCTTAGAATTTTTAAATATATATTAATATTTCTCCAATAAAAAAGTTATTTACTTTGTACCATAACAACATATTATTATATAATCGTTGAAATTACACACGTTGAAATATAATACCAAATGTACGACTAGCTGTTCTATATAGTAGCTTTTGAGGGTAATGACCCCTGAGCATCCGAAGTCAGAAGCCTGACTTCTACCTCAAATAAAACCCCTTTTTACAGGAGAGTTCATTCACACGTCTAAGAGATAGAAGTGCAAGGAAGAACAACCAAACCCGAACCAGGAATCGAACCCAGGACACCCAGATCACGTGGAAGCTACGTCTAAGTCAAAAAACTTTTTAAAAAAAAGCCCTCATTACACATATAGCAGCACAACATCTTTACCACTACTTTTAAATGAAATATTTTTGTCATTATTTTTTAACCCAATCGTCAAATCTTTAGGGCCTTTATATACCACTGTATATAAACTTCGATTAGACTTTAAGATAGTCCTCCAAAACTGTGAGATGCATAGAACATGTATGGAATCACTGAAGGAAATTGATCATGACTAGAAAACAAAGGGAATAATCACAAAAACGAAATTAACACTACAAGATGAAGCAAATACTGGAAAAAATAGTTTGACTTAATGATGATTAGTTTAAATTAGTCTCCCCAAGAATGATGATGAATTATGGGTTTAAGTTGGTCTCCTCAAGAAAATCAGCAAATTTCCAAGGAAATAGGAAATGATCCCCCTATTAGGAACAAATTTGATGTCTTACAATAAAATTATTCTGACTCAACTGAAGAAATAACAAAAATTCCAGCTATCAACCTACTACAACATAACACTTCAAAAAATTCATAAAAGATTGCCAGGTGCAGAAAATAGATACAACAATAATTCCATCTCCATACAACAAGCATCTGACGAACAAAGCAAATTATAAAATTTCTTCATAAATTAAAAGAGCAGTACTTCCTCTTTTTGAGAATTGAATCTAGACCAATCAAGGCAATAATTAAAGGATTACCAGGCAGCATGGATAAAGAAGATAATAAGATGGCATTGCAAGAGAAAAATTATAAAGCAAATAGAATCTCCAAATTTGGAAACTACAGAGAGAACACGCTATACCTCATATTCCGCCTTGAAATTAAGAAAACATCTACAACGAAAAAAAGTCAGATACATCTGAGAATAAAAGTCGAAACTTATAGGAAGGAACTTGCAACCACTATTTGTTTCAATTGCTCCTGATTTTTGCATTCAACCAGATATTGTAGAATGGTTCCTAAATGCATCAAATTTGACGGTTCCTATCAAACAAGATAAATCAGAGAAAAGATTCCAAACCCACTGCAACGAAATTTGGCACCTTGTAGCCTGGAAAGGGTGTAGAAAATACTCTAAATTGCCACACATACCAGGAAGCCACACCTATGCTCAAATTGCTTAGAGATCTGAACAATAACCTAAGTTATTTTCCCAGATCAACGCATCAAAATATCAAGAAAATGCAACGTCAAAAAACAATATATTATCTAATTTTGGAAGATGACACATGCTGAAGTTAATGACATGAAAAAAGTGTTAGAAGCCCTAAAAGAAATTGGATATATTCTCCAATAATTCTCTAGAATCATAAAGGCAGGTAAATTATCAAAGAAGATAAAAGATCCTGAAGACAAGATGGTAGTAATCCTAAATACTCTCATAGAATAACTTTCCTAGTACCATCCATCTACCTCAAAGTAACTCTACTCTGAACCGAGACCATGCAGAGGACCGAGACTTCTCTTCACCTTTCCTTGGACAGATTCACCCCGCCACCTACATCTCTGACTATTCTGATTGAACTCAGCCTCGCCGACACCCCTGGCCTCATAGCTTTACCAGTTTTGGCTTCACTTTTCCTTTGGCGGCCATGCAGTCCACTCAGTTTCAGTACTCCCTGAAGATCATGATAACTTAGTTACAGCTAGGTATCGCTTACAGTGTCATTAACGGGGATAAGCTCCTGCAGGGGTTAGGCGCCCCGTCAACACAACCTTATAACTTCAAAATAGCTCATAGATAGATATAAATTTTTGGCACTATGTAAACTATCCTTCCCCTTTTTCTACTTATTTATTTACTTAACAATAATTCCCTTACAAATTCAGCAGCATTCAAGTATTACAGTATTCTGATTCAAATCAGTTTTTAAATTAGGATAAATGAAGTACTTGTAAAGTCTCACACATTAATGACCAATAAATCTAAGTGCTCCTTCTCAATAAGAATCACGTCTTCGTTCAATCTTGTCTGATTGGGTATCCAATTATCTGTAAGTTATCTAAAAACTGAACTGTCATGCTTTAATTATTAATATAAGGAGTCAAAAAATGACAAGCAATTATAATGATAATTAAATATGGTGTGGTAATAGGGTGTATTAATAAGTGGTTATAAAAACAAAGCACTTAGCAAAACGAATCAATGAAACAAAAATAATGATTTAGGTTGAAATTTATACCTATTAACTCCTCCGAATAAAACAATAGGACAGTATTTCCTAATCTTCAAAATTACAGTTAGTGTAGTAATCCAAAATCACACTATCAATTGAATTCAACTAATTTTTAAGCTCATAAATGCCTTTAAATAAAGAATAAACGCTGTTTGAGTAAATGAAAAATCTATCAAATGCGCTAATGACGCAGGTAATAAGAGTAAGCAAGAGGTACGTGCGAAAGCTATTCATAAAGCTTATGATGTCATAACATGGATCAAGTTTTATACAGCCAAGTGATTTGTACCCGTCACTAAGGAAAAACGAGAATACTATACGGGATCCGAATAAACACATTAGTCAATACTTCTGAAGAATCCTATGAATATTAACTAAGTATTGGCAAAAAGGTTGGATCAAAATTTCGTAATGCCTCAATTATTTTAAATTTTATATAGTCAGAACTGCATTAAAGCAATTTCTTTTTATTTATTAAAGATAAAAAAAATGTATTCAAAGTGTCCTTATCTGCTTGAATGATTTTCAGATGTTATTAAAAGGATAAATTATTATAAAAAATGATAAAAGGCTTGAAATATAAGAATTATTACCGATTAATAAAATGTGAAGGGTAGCTTCCTTCATGTTGTAGTGCTTTGATTCTGACCGATCAAATAAGTGAGTAGAATTTCATACAATTCTTTTATTTACAGCTATATATTTATATAATAATAATTTGTTCCAATATAATTCTTCACCATTTGGAAGTGGATGATACATACATAACAGCCGAAAGTTGAAAATTTATCGCGAAAAGAGTTCTTTATTAATTCAGAGAAAGAATACCTCAAGAACTAACAAGTTGTTAGTCAGCAGTCCGAAATCCAAGAAGTCTCTCTCCTCTACTTTATCTCCCCCGCATTTTATCGCTATCCAATCTCCCTTTCACACTTTAATTGGGTTCTCTTTCACCCAATAGTGTTCATCAAAATGATCCTCTAATGTTCATCAGTCGATCATGAGAATGTCCATCAATGATGCGTCCTCGCAACTGACCATTCTGGAACACGTGTTAATGACAGTACCTTCCCAAAGGGTAACATTTGGCATCCATAGGGTTTGACACTTTTTTCCCTCGGTGGTGCAAAAAGCTTTTCTTAAACGATGAATTCCTCATGTGGTCCTTCACCTGGCATCACTAATGACCAAATGAGACGACCGCTCGGTAACAAGAAGATCCCCCATCTGTCAATCTGGAGGCCTTTACCAACTGAGGGCTTTAACAGGCGGTCACACAGCTTGCTGAAATGCTGTTTATCATATTTTATATATATATATATATATATATATATATATATATATATATAGCTGTTGTGTCTAATGCGCCGTACCCATTTTTGGCAACGGGATAACTTTTTTTAGTCACGCCAAGCGTTGTGGCGAGAGTGCGTGAATTGTTGCGTCAAGTGAGTCTAACGACTTTGGTTGCTTGTAGATGGCGCCACATCTGTTGCATGAAGGTTGAAGGTTCATTGTTCGAGGTCACCATTGTGGGAGGTGAAATGCCATCGGAATAGAACTCGGGACCTATGGATCTGAAGCCTAGTAACATAACCACAAGAAAAAAGCATTCTCTTGTCCCATAGATGTTATCTCTCTTATTAAGATATCGCCACATAATTCCATAAGAACCCACGTTGGCATTCAACCACCCTCAGTAGTTGTAAACACTTTCAGTTCGTAAGCTTTAGCAAAATCCACCCCAATGAAATACCACAATCAACCACATTTTATATTGAATACTCAAAGCAAAAAGAGTGTATAGTTGTAAATAAAGAAGTTTAAACATAAGTACAGTTCACTGCTAACTTCGAATCGCGTCTTTTTTTCTTCTATTTGAGAAGATATGAAGCTGCTCGTTTCCTTCTCACTTTGATATCATTTACTCAAGAGTGTGTAGAGACCCTAACAAGCTAAGAAAATTTACTTTTGTCAAATTATCTTGAAGCAGCAGCTTTCTCTTTAATCGAATCAAATACCTTCAATAACGGCATTCTTCGTGAAGAGTGGATATTTCTGACGAGTTACTATCAACAAATGGTTTTGGTGTAAGTTACATTCTTCCAGCTATTTAAATCTTTTGCTCATAGTCTAAAGCTACATAATTAACTATATTTTAATCATATTTTTACTAATTTCATATGGTGCAGCGTCATTTATCATGAAAATGTTACAGAGTCAGTCTCTTAAATACTACTTCTAATAACTCATAACTAAAATACTACTTCTAATAATTCATTATGACATTTGCTAATAGCAAACTCATTGCACTCTTTAAGAATTCCGGAAAAAATGCTGCCCTTCTCACAGCAGCGTCTCCAAGCGGACAATAATAAGAAATCCTCATATAACAGCAAAAATAAATGTAAGTATTACCCTCGAAACAATACTCAGGTTGTTGTTTTGACGAAAAAAATGCGATATTTGTTTTGAAAATGTAGATATGACTTTAATGCAGCTCTTTCGACTTTCTTTTATGTTGTTTTGCATGAAATTTTCTAACTATTTCTCACCATCAAAAATTCATTTGAGATGAATCTTAATAAGACATTTAGATCTACACGATTCATCTTATATTAGTTAAATTACCTAAACTAATTAATAAAATAGCAAAATATTCACTTTCAGTATCAAAACACTATATTAATATACAATATTTTAAATGCACACATTTCAATTCATAAACATTAAGAAAACGCGTTATGAATGCATATATAACAATTCTAGTTAAATTCTTATTCGAATAATGATTACGCTATTTCCAAGTTGAATACATTCTTTGGGTTTTGTTTTCATATGAAAGGCTTGACAGTTCAGAAATATCTAGAAAATTTACCATGGAAACCTAATTTTCTAGGATAAATACCAGGAATTTACCCTAGTCTAATTTTAAGGTTTCTGTTTCGTCCAAATATCATTTTAAAAGTTTAACGTATGTGTACTTAAAATACTTCAGAATGTTTGTGTATGACATTTTTATGAATAGTGTTGAGTATTTACTGAGTATTCAATATGGGTTTCAAGTACATCTTCTTAACTAATAAATCTATTAACGAATAGGAGAACATGAAGCGTTTGTTAGAGAAATATTTCACGATACATGATAATATTATTCAGAATATTATATATTCCATTTTGAAGTTATATACAATTCACCAAATAATCAAATCAACACTTTCTAGTCTTGAATGTTGAAGTTTATATTACGTATTAACTACTTTTCATTCAGGCATAATTGCTGTAACAATATTTGCTATTGCTCAACGAAATGGAGTCCAAAACAAAGATTCTCATTGTTGTACTAAATGAATCGTCCATATATGTTAGTATAATAATGCAATAGCGAATATTATTTAAGCACGTAGTTTGCCTCTGAAGTATTTAATATCATGAGGAAACTGCAAGCGGTATTGAAACAGACAATGATTTAATAATGTTTCTGAAAAGAGCAATTATACGAAAGTGTTTATATGCAATTTACATGATTATAAGAGCATACGCTCTATTGTTTTGAAATAATTATCTAGATACTTCTTTGAAACTATGTATACAATATAATGTGAAAGAAATAAGTATTTTCTATATAATATTAATATGAATAACAATGAGTATTATATAATTATGAAATCATGTATACAATGTTAAAATGAAGGAAATAAAGGGTATTGGAAATACTTGAAAACTAGATTCTAATTTTCAATAATTTGTAAATAACACAAAATGCTAATATTTAACGAATAAAGCATAAATAAACCAGCAGTTTTAAGAAGAAACAACCTAAAAATTGTATTTTGAATGAAATAAAAAGTCAGTAATTAAATACATGATATATTTTTATAGTTTCAAAATATTATAACATTTTACGATTCTTAACATAATGTATGATATATCTTCCTATATACCCAGCATGCGTTGAAAGTAATACTTAAATTGTACTTTAAAAATCAATAATGTACATGCTCAATATACTCTGAAATTTTTGTGATGATTTCATCACCCAAATAATAATATTTATAAATAATAAATATATTTAACTATTTTGATTTTGTCTACCTACTAGGCCTAGTCTTCTATTAAAATCTTTTCATTGTAAAACAAAATTATGATGGAATCTACTAACCTAAGTAGTCAAAATTTGTAGTAAGATAATATGCTCTAAATATTTTGAAAACAATAAATCTTTGTCCTTTAAATGCGGTTTGATAACTCTTTATAAAATCTTTGGAATAATTTTAATTCTAACCATTTTCTAAAAAATATGTACATTTTTTAAAAAGAATTATTCTTATTACTTGAGTTTAGAAATCGAAAATGAAGAATTTTCCTGTTAAAGTATGCAAAATCTATAACCTTTTTTCTTGAGCTAACATCAAGTAGAATTCCAATATGTTATGACAAATATAAAAATGTGGCCTTACATTAGGAATTTTCCTAAAACTTGGAAATGATGGATAGAAAATTTTGTATGCAAATAATGAAAAGCTCAAATATACATTAAAATTTATTTTGTATTCTATTCGGGCTAATTTATGAAAAAAGATATAATATTTTATTATAATTAGAATAAAGTTTTAGTATTTTCTTGGCCCAGAATCTATTTAGGGTTAATTTATTACAATATATAGTAATTAGAATAACGTTTTAGAATTTTCTTGGTCCGAAAACTTTAAAAACCTAATTTATAATATTATTGACTAATTTATTTTTATAATATTTATTGAAGAATATCGTAATTACAATATTATTTTAGAATTTTCTTGGTCCAGAATCAATTTAAGACTGGTTTGAGTTGTAATTTTTTGGAAAGCTCATTTTTTTCCATCGTACTTGCAGATTTTAAAATGAATAGAAAGTACACGGAACGATGACGGAATTGTTATATTTTTAAATGGTGAAACCTAAACACATTGAGGAAAATATCTTTAGTGATTCGTTTAAAATACGAGATTAAAATAAAACTTCTAGAAAATTTTTATAACGTTTTTATAATTTTTAACATCATCGCATTTTCTTTCGAATTTACTAAATCAGTTTATTCACAATTTATATTAGTATAAATAAAGGTACAAAACTTTTCTTCAGATTCTTCGAAGAATTTAATCCCTCAAAACAAATTGCTTGTTTTTAAGACTGATAGAACTTTGTTAATTTTTAATTCGAACGGGTATGTTTGCTTCCATTATTTGTCTTATTCCGTTGAATTCCTTCGTCAATATGTCAAGACTATCCTAATATTTACTCCTAGCAGGCAAGAGCAATACCGGAAAATAGCTGTGTTTGTCTTTTTTTCAAAGTGGAAATCCATTTTCTGTTTCATTTCTCTTTTTAAACTTATTGGAAAATATATACAGATCTGATCCATGCCATATAACATTGCTGTGACGGAAAATAGATGTGGTTGTCTATTTTTCTAAGTCTATTTTATAGTTCATTTTGTTTTTAAAACTTATTGGAAAATATACACAGATCTCTGCCATGCCATATAATATTGCTGTGCTCGAAAATAGCTGTTGACTTTTTTTCAAAGTTCAAGTCCGTTTTCTATCTCATTTTGTTTTTTAAACTTATTGGAAAATATACACAGATCTCTGCCATGCCATATAATATAGTAACGTTATAAATACAAGGACTTCTTTCATCTGATAGATTATATTTGAAAAAATTTTGTTGATCGATTACGATTAACTTATAATGCGCTTCAAATGAAACCAAAAATTACAGCATTCTATTTCTTACGTTAATTTTGCATTTGCCAATAAGGAATATAATTTTTTTTTCTTTCATCTGATAGATAGAAATTTTTATATTCATTTTAGATAAATTACAGATAAATACATTTTAGATAAATGCATTTGAGGGTGATAAAAATCCCAGTCTTTTTGCCAGAATGAATTTTTATATTCGGAATTGCCTAATTTATATTGTTTAATGTTAACTAATGGTTTAATTTTGCATCATATTAATAAGCCACGTTGTTCATGCATGGTTATATGCGATATTTGAATCTGAAGATTATAGAATTAAATAGATGCAATTAAAAATATATTATAACAAAACATTTGATGAATTGATAAATAAAACTTGCTTATCATTATCCATTGGGATCGATTTTTTAAATAATTCATGTACAGTTAAAGGACCAGTTTGAAATTATAATTAGCGAAATAAATAATAAAATTTAATGTAAAAATTTTCGTTTGGTTTTCTGAAAAATCCCCAAGATTATTAAAAAATAAATAGCAGCAATGAAATTATTTTACTTTTAATGATCAAAATCTTGAAATTCTGATAAATATGCTTACTTAGTTTTAGTTTAGGGAATAATTAAAATTGCTTATAATTGAATAAAATGCATCTGAATGCAATATTAACATTAAATCAAATAACGTATATCACACAGGCTTTATCATTGTTACAAAAATTAAGTATATGAATATTGCACAAAATAACAATGAATAAATGAAAGAAGAATGGCAATAAAGATTGATCTCTTACCTTAAGTGATATTTATTAATGACTTGGTTGCAAATGACTGCCTTTAATCCTTGGTATAATGTTTCTACATAAAAAAGGTAATAAGGTTGCAGAATAAATTTGATTTCTTAAGAAAATGCGCAGTATCCGGGCATACCATACCGATAACACACACATCACCAAATGTTTACAAAAATCCTTTTCGTACTCTCAATGTATATTAATCAAAAGTCACAGAGTAAAATTTTGCATTTCAAAATATTTCCATTGCCCCATCTGTAGGCATTCAGATGAATCTCTAATACCGACAAAACCTAGAATTTTAGCTCACAGAAGAAGAATCAGAAATTTCACTCCAGAACTCTCTAAACCATCGCCATCTTGTATTTTTGGAAACTAGCAATTTCTATTTCAAATTCCTGCCATTATGAACTATAGCTCATGTGCGCCGTCACATTGGATATATATTTCTACTAAATTCTGTTTTATAATTTCACGCAATGCATATCAGAATTCTTAGTTGATTAAAATTAAAATATTATATTTTACATATCGCATGCTTTTAATACAAATATTCTCAAATGTTTACACAATCCAATTTTGTACTCTCAAAGTATAATAATTAAAAGTCACTGAACAAAAATTTGAAATTTTATTGCGCCATCTTTCGGCATTCAGATGAATCTCAAACGCAAATAAAATCTAGCTTTTCAAATGAAAGAGACAGTGGATTCACTTCAGATTTCAATAAATAATCTCAGCTCTTTATTTTTTGAATCAAGAACTGACAAAATTACATCCCGCCATTTCAAACTGAAACCTATGAATGACGTCATATTGGATAAATAAAGTTTCTAAATTAATTTTTATAAATCTATGCTATACTATATAGCGCCATCCTTAGTCGTTCAGATGACACTTCTAAGTTCTTAAAATATTGTATATTGCACACAGTAAGGAAGAATCAAAGATTTCATCTCGGAACTCGATAATCATTGCACCACTTGGCAGCGTCTTGACATAGGGATAGCGTGTCATCCTGGAGATCTGAGCATCTTGAATTCGGGTCAAGGTTCGGGCAGAATTTTTCTTTTGTATTCATCTTGTGAATGTCTGAATGTGCCCAGCTGTAAAAAGGTGTAGTGCAAGCGAGTGGGACTCATGTATGTAGTCAAGTCGTACACTTGGCAATAGTTGTTGTGACTTATGGCATTTTACAAACTTGTTGACAGATCTGACAGAGATTTAAGCCGAGTGAGGATCTCTTGTTCTTTCAGTAGTGGCAATTAGGACTAAGAGTACGCACCCTACAGATAGAGCACAGAACTGTCTTGTTTGAACCTGGACTCAAATTCGGGACTCCCAAATATAAGGAAAGATGCACTGCTCCTATGACAGAACTCTGTGGATGAATGACTGAAAAATATAGAATAATGACACCCCCATAAAAAAGGTTGTGATGCAGGAATAACTAAGTCGAACTCTTTGCCGAAGATGGCGCTAAAGAAACAAGAGACTCAAATATAGACTTAAAATCACTGACTTTGTCAGTAGGCTCGTCTATAAAAAGTGCCTTAAGATACAATAACCAAAGCTTTAAGCTTTCAAAAGTATTGCGAATATTTTTGCAAATTTTAGAGTCTTTAACTAAGAAGTAGTAAATTAAAGCAAAGATTGAATTGAAAATGTATAGAAAAATTCGATTTAAAGACTTGATTGTTACTTAAATAGGGATTCGACTCAGCTTTCTATAGATGATAAAATATTTTAAATATTTTCAAGATAAAATTATTTATAAATAAGGAGCAAGGATGGAGAAGTGTGCTCCAAGGTATTATCCTGAACAGATTCTTATATAATGCCGGATTAACTAATCAAGACAAATAAGAGAATAATGCAAAAACTGTAAGCAAACTATGGCTTAATAATATTATAATACCCTTTTACAAGTAAAAATATTTTCGTAAATTTAAGAACAAGAATTAATGTAACGATATTCTTCTTTAACATTTTCATGGCATAGGAAATTTTCAGAAAATCAACCTATGTGAGATCAATGTAAGAAGATACAGATAAGAATTATAAACATTTTACATAAATTTTATGTTTGAAGTGTTTTGAAATATCTCTAATTAGCTTACCAGTAATGTAGTTAGAATGGATCAAGACCTAATTGTTTGAATGTTTCCAGGATTATAAGTCACTCGTTGTCGATTCAAAAATAATAATTTTTGTTAAATCACAATTGTTGTAAAGGTTTTCAAAAATGACTGTATAAAGTGCAATTAATTAATTGATATTAATTTCAAATACTGACTCAAAATTTTTGAAAAATTATTTAATTTCAAGTACTGGCTCAATTTTTTGGACTTTTGATTGAAAGCCAAATATTTCATTACAGTATATTATAATTGTAGTAAAAAACGTAAAAGAAGTTAAACGCTACATAAATTTTATTAGTAAAAGGAATAATCTGTACCTGAATATAAATTATAGATCTAATTATAGTATTAAAAAAACTTTGAGCTAAGAAAAATTATTTGCTCGTTGCTAAGCAACCATACCTATTTACTTTAATGTCGCTTATGTCTCATTTTCAGATCACAGAAATCGTTTGCTTTCCAAAACGAAACTAAAAATCTGGAAATCTGTTGCATTAAAGTTACACATAATATTTCCTTATTTCTTTGAAAATGTTATTTTTTTCTATACTTAAAGCACAATTTTCGTAATAAAATTGAATGCAACGTAGTTTGTAAGGTCTTAATGTTATTGTTTTCTATATTTACGAACAGATAAATATACATTTGATCAACAAATTTAAAATAAACCTAAGCAATTTCTTTTTAAAATTGCTTAAAAAATTTATACATGATCGCATTTTGTTTCTTTAAAATAGAATTCAAGAATATACAAATAAAAAATTACTTAAAAATGCATTGTGCAATTTAATGTATGAGTAAAAAGATATTACTGCAAACTTTATACAGTGTATTAATTTTTTATTGATTTTTATATCTCAACAAATTATTTAAAAGTGAATTTAGCTTTCAAAGAATAAATATATTAGCTCATGTTTGCTTCTAAATATGATAATTTTTAATGAAAGTGTTTCGAAATGAATAAAATAAACTTCTAAACAAATTTTAAAAATCAAAAAAATAAATAAAAGGCATGATAACTTTTTAAGAAATTCCATGTTTCCAAATATCTATAAATTTTTAAAATTTCTTATGCAATATATTAATCAAAAAGAAGAAAACTTCATTGTAAGTTTTTCTTCTTTTTTTACTAAAAACATTTAATTCCTTAATTGGAACATATATTTCGTAATAAAAAACAAATTAGATCTTTTACATGATTTAGTGCATGCTTATATGCGTATGAAAATCATTAATTTTCATAAAAAAAATATTTCCAAATATTTTTGCGGCAATGTTTATTCTTTCACTTTTAGATTTTTATGAGGAAATATATTTATAAACATTAATGTTGTTTCCATAGGCACTTGTCATTAACAAGCCCGCTGATCGTTGTCAGCGATTTTAAGCCTAAATTGGCGACCCTTATTTTTCATTAACGCCAAGAGCACGACTTTGCTACTTCAAGCTTCACATTCGCTTGCACAGCCCTTTTTTTACAGTGGGATACATTCACAATACTCACACATAAAACACAGATTAACAACCAAGAGCTGAGGGGACACGAACCCGGGTCTTCTAGAACATTAGGAAGACACGCTAGCCCCTAAGCCAGGACGCCTGCTTATGAACTTGTCCTTTGACTTGTAAATTGAATACTTGGATACTTTCTCATAGACTAAAATGAAAAAAATTTGGATTTAAACAATTATTCCTCAAAAAAAGCAATCATTAAAAATATTTCATTTAGAAAAAATGTTGCTTTATTTCTAGATGCACTTTTTGAAAACTTGTTTGAGTTCTATCGAGTAATAGAGGTATCTGAGGGAAATTAGTGGTTTTTAATAAACTCCTCATCTTCAGAAAATCATTTGCTTTTTTTTTCTAAGAGAATGATACAATTTCACGCAATAGTTTGTAATTTTAATAGCGAATAATGAAATTGTATTAGTTATAAGAAAAGTCGATATATATACATGAAATTATACTGAAATTTCACCAATAAATAGCATCCTACAACGTAAACAGATGAATGCATTGCAACGAAGTTTGGAATATAGAATATATATGAGATGAGCTCAGGGAATTTTGAAAGAGAAGTTTAAGTTTCAAATGTCCACCAGAGGGTGCTTTTCTGGAGTTTGAGTTTAGTTATATTAACTTCCCGTTTTGAAGCAACACTAGGGCTATTTTGGGGCGGATTTCGTCATTTTGAATCAAGGTCGGATGACGAGGACGACACTTGAGCTAGCACCCCCTCTCAGCACCACATCACACCTGGAGGAGGACGTTTGACCTGAAGGAATTAACATGCAAGAGACCACCTCACATGACGGTTCTTTGGTGGAATCAAATCTCGAACCTGAAACTTCCCGGTTCTTAAGCTGAGACCTTACCACCAGACGACCATGGTATTAGCCACTCTCAAGAAAGACCGATTTGGCATCGTTTGTAATGGATGTTATGCTGGTGCCGAGCCAGTAATCTTAAAGCTTGACGGCAAATTTGGCGATAACTTTGGCTACAAAATGGACAATGCTGAAAACCTCAAGAATTTTAATGATCCATAGTATTGGACCTGAGATATAAATGATTGGCGATTAATGTCGGTTTTCTAGTATTTGAGGCCACCATAGCGACGCTTTTCCGGAAAAAAACAACATTAATTTTAACGGAATAAACTAGACACGGAATAAAGAATCAGTAATACCATTTATTGACTAGTTTTTGATCACCTTCTCATTGAAAGACATTGAGTAAAGGTAAGGATTAAATAACAATACTCTGAAGTGGAGAAAAAAAAAGAAAGAAAAGAAAACAATCCAGTTGGCAGAACAGATTAGCGTGAAGTTGTACAAGAGGAGTAATTGTTAATTGCGTCCAGGATAGTGAAGAAAAAGGTGCTCCAAGTGACCACCCTTATTTAAACAGCAGAATCTTTACTGATTAGTAGTGTTGCCTCGCACATGAAGCGTTATGGAGTTTCCAGAGTTCCCTGGTTTTATTATTGACATTTCTTGTTTAGTATAGTTAATATTGTTTCTGTATTCCATTTTGGCCGTTTATTGTATTGAATTCAATGTTTTCTTTTTTACAGAAAAGGCGTTATCTAATGAATATTTTTGAACTAATTTTTTTTCTATATTCCGTGAGCGTATCTTATATATTGTAATATACCAAATTTTGCTGCACTCCGTTCAAACATTTGCTTTATATTTGACTGTTTATAGGGGAATTTTAACCATAATCATCCTGCGTATATCCGAGCAATAGTTTAGAAAATATTCTTAAATTTTTAAACAACTTGCCGGTGGACAATTTTTAATTCATTTAAAGTTGAAGTGAGCCCTTGAAAAATATCATCCCAAATTTCAACAATTATGTGTCATATAAAAATGACTCAATAATGTGAAGTTGATTCTGAAAATATAAGAGATGTTTTCGTTTGTAGAAAATTTATTTATATATTTAAATTATTTTAAAACAATTAGAGAATTTCATGAACTAGTCTCAAAAATTAATTTTAGTTCATACCTAAGTAGTCATTCATTGTTACCAAACCTTCATTATCTTTTACTTTTTAGTGAAAGCTCCAACGCTATACTTCATGGGACATTCTTTGAGAAAAAAAACCTTACCTGAGCTCCATAGAATCAACCACTGTATTTTTAAACCTTTTTTTTTTCTTTTTATATACCAGCGAGTGGTAGCAATATTCTCATTATTTGACTACAACCAATTCCTATTCCAAGAGATATTGCAATGATTCGACAATCTCCTCCTTCTTATTAATAAGCAAAATAGCACAATTAACTAAGCGTTTCAGAAACGTAGCTAACCAATCCAAATGCTTCACTAATAATATTAATATTGTACTAATTTAATTTTAAATTATACATTTTAAAAAAATGTTTCTCAAAAAATTTTAATCACAAGCTTAATTTAATCAATGAGATATGTCAGCAGCTGCTTGTTGAATACGGTTAATTATTTCCTGTAAACAAAAATGGCTTGCAAAATTAAAGCTCTCATTAATAATCTTAGTGGCGATTCTTCACTTTTGATTAAAAGAATTACGATTAAAGGAATTCGTTTGGTATCTTTCGATGTAGCAATATGAGTAAATCCCCCTGTTGAAGATACAAGGTGTTGTACAGAATCCCCCTGTTGAAGATATTATCCAAGAGATGGTTCCTAAAATTTTATAACAATAATTTTTGCAAAAAAGGGAGGATGGATAAAATCGTTCAACATATGGACATTTTCATTGACTGCTGATTTAAAAATATATGCAAACATTTATGTATGGAACAAAATGAAATGACAAATGCCGCTATTAGGGGTGAATAAATTATTTTAAATTTGAGGCAAATCAATTTTTGAAGCTTTTTCTATGAAAGGCAATGAAATTTTTGAGTTTTTCAACAATAGTAGACAAACTTTCCATGATTTGTTATTAGAATGAGGCAAAACAATAATACAAATAATGATTTGAAAAAGCAAAACAGCAAAAAGGATTTCACTGAAGCAACTGTGGCCAGAATTCTTTGAAGGTACATTCATCTGCAAACAGCAGAGATCTACGAAGTTCTATTAGTATTTTCAGAATTTTTTATATATTCTTGATCTTATTACAATCTACCAACTCATTCTATTTCATACATTGAGCCAAGATCCTTTTGATTAAAAACTAAATATTTTATAATAGTATGAAATAAAATTGCTATTTTATATTAAACAGTATTGTGGGTTGGTTGTTTTGTTAATTAGTTTTAATGGCACAAGAGCCACAAAAGGCCATACTTTGCTATACATATGGTTAAACAAATAGGCAAACATTATATAAAAATTCAAAAAAGCAAAACAAATTGTAAAACCAATGATGTAAAGAGTTCATTGATAAAGCCATAATAATAAAAAAGGCAATATTGTGTGAAAATATCATCCCATTTTATTCGATGATATTTTACAGAATCACAGATCCAATTACAAAAGAGATAGTTAGTTATATTAATGTCCCATTTTAAAGTAACACTAAGGCTATTTTGGGACAATTGCGTAATTTTGAGCCACTTTCAGATGATGAGGACAAAATCTGAGCTAGTACCCCCTTCTCCACATCACACCATTGGGAGGGTGTTTGACCTGAAAGTTTTAGCGTGACAGAACATCTTTTTCTGTAGAATCATATTTCGAACTTGAAACCGTATTGATCAATAGCCAGGAATCTTTCCACCAGGACACCGCAACATACTACAGAAGCGATACGAAAACTAGGATGCATTTATACGTATTCTAATTTTGTAAACTATAAGTTAAGTAAGTTTTATCTATGTTTTTTGAAAAATTGCTCTGATTACCCTTTACTTATTTATTAACATAAAAACATTATTATTAACTAAAAAAACTGTAAAAAAATTAGTTACAAAAAGTTCTGCATTTGGAAAATTCTCAATTACAGCATTCAACGTTTGAAGAATACGTACAAAATATTTTGCTTAAACAAACTAGAAAGTGTTACTAAATTTAGTTCTACTTTTTTTATAGAGAATTTCAATTTAATTTTTTTCCAAAGACAGGATTTTAGTGGGCTTAAATTAATCCTTTCTCCCCCTCCGCCAAGAAAAAACTGGTAAATTAAATCAATGCAGAGTAATTTTCTAAACATTCCATACTTTTGAAAAACATATTTCAATGAACTACTTCTTTTCATTTACTAACGGCTTAAAAATATCTGAATTTTATTCAAAATTTTCTTTTTTGTAAGAATTTTTTTTTAATTATTCAATTATAAGCTCTACTCAAAATTAGGTTCAAAAGTTAGTTCGTTATAGTTAAATTTTATATCGATTCTAATACCTTAAAAGCATTTCCTGATACTAACCTCTCTTTATTAAACAACTATTCTGTAATTTGACTCATTAAATGTGTTAGCAAGCTGTTTTTGTTTTCTAATCTCTAGATGAGTTGTAGAGAAGGAAGCAAGAGAAATAATTTAGAGATGCCATTGAAGAGTATCAAGAGATGCCATGAGAATGTGATAAAATTCATATTTTACACATGTTCTTATCAAATGCTTGCTGAAATTTTGGGACTGTTTATAACATTGGAATCGGCCTGGTATAGTGATGTGAACATTATTATATCTGGTTTGATGTTATTTTTAACCAAGTGGAATAAGCCATAGCAACACAATATTATATAATATTGTATAATATAACAATATATCTTTTTTACCATTTTTTAGTACTGTTAATTAATTCAGTATAAAATTGTTTTTTGTTGAATTGTGCAATATTCTAAGCAATATTGCAATATATAAAATATTTTTTCTCTATAAATCATGTGATCTTAACCTGTGCAAGATAACTAGAATACAGTCCCGAATAGCCGAAAAATTGTATATATATCGAAGTCGAAGAACTCATAAAAATTTCAATAATTTAATCTTCTACTAAGGACATTTTGTCTGAGCTCTTGTCTGTAGTTATCTTCCAATGTAAAATGTTAACAGACATTTGATATTTTTTATACATTTTTAATATTTCACAATTTAATATGCAATATAAAATGTAATTCCTATTTTTTTCCTGCACTTATATACGTTTTCTCTAGAGGGTACTTTATTGTTTACAATTGTCCGATGTCATCATAAATCGTTTGTTTCTTCGATCTAGGTGGGGTTGTTCATTGGTAAACATCAAGTCACCTACATGGCCTCCGGCTAAGTCGCAGGTATTGCTTGCATGTTACTATTTAACTGGGGATGTGTGGTCTGTGAGACCGCTTAGAATGAACTTTTGATCACTTTTATTCCATTTTAGCTCAATTGAATGGATTGACCCTGTAGCCTCTTGCTTCGTGACCTTCAATGCATGTATATTTTTTCACCCGGTTTCAATGGATACTTTTTTAAATAATTCAATTATTTCGTTTAGCACGGTTATTAAGACTGCATCTCCCCGTTAGTGCTCCAGTGTTAAACAATGCTTAGCAAATGGCGTTGAAAACTTTGGCCTCAAGATGTCATCCAATTCACTGATCCTTTTATGAATCAGTACTCCAGACACTTTTAAATGAAGCAGTAAGTGGTTTTAGTGATAAGATTGATTGTACAAAAGAGTTTTTCGTTAAAAGTTCGCATTCAACTAATTCTGATATGTATGTTCGAACATAATAAGTTTTTCTAATTATAATGTATTTTCAAAAAATTATAAAATGCATTAATGTACCATGAGAAATATGTACAAAAATTATAGGTTGATTTTTCTACTAGTTCTTAAACTGTATGCTTAAAATGCCCTAGATAACCATTCTACGAAAATCGCACAAGCTGATAAAAAAAGGCCAAATTTACCCACTGCCATTTTTAAATTTTTATTTTCCATATAATGGTTGAATTTTGTATTATATTGTTTTCTATATAACTTTATATACAGGAAAAATAAGTATGTTAAAAAGTATAAAGTAATATGTTTTTTAAAGATTATTATTTAATGTAATATGTAATTTGAGAAGAAAATGTATGCTCCAAGGCAATTACTTTTTTGAATGATAATTTATTTTTAAAAATTTCTAAAACATATCTATATATCAAGAAAAATATCAGCAAAACATATTGGCAGATTTTCATACAAATGCATTCATTAGAAAATTTAATTTGAGTGTAAATGAAATGTGGTCTCGTGGACCGCACTTCCACAGTTAAATCCTAAACTTTTACTTCCCCAATTAAGGCTTATTTCGAACTCAAGATAGAGTACAACTTGAAATAATCTTGGAGATCTTGAAATATGAACTGAACCTAAGGACGTCATTTTTTAACACATTCCAACAAACATTTTCTTATGTATTCAAAATTCACTCAAGACATAATTAAAATATCCTTTTAACAGAGAAAGAAATATTTTAAATCATTTAATTAATGGGTATCTTAAATCATTTTTATTATTTAAAGGCATCCACTAAGTTCTATACAATGTGTGTCTGAGTTTCATGAATAATATTTTGATCCTTTAAAATGTTTTCAATATTTTGAGTCAATATATTTCAGTTTGACGTAAAACAAAAGATTAAATATAATTCAATTTCTTAAAAAATCTAAATTCCATCTAACTTCAATATGAAATACATATATATGTAAAAATAAGTATGTTCATCACTGGAAAGTCATATAAACGATTGATTTCATAATACGAATATAATGCTTTTCGAACTACCTTTGCTTAACCGATCGTCTAGACACCCTATCATATATAAGCCAATATTCGCAAATATGGCTGTTTAATGTAAACTATCAGACAGTTCACTAACAGATCTAACCACCTCTGTACCCTATGGCTCTTCCCCACAGCAGGTGCTCCACCCCTCACCCGTATTCACGCCCTTTAAATCCATTCAAATAATCGAGCACACTCTAGGTATTAGATTTGGAATGGCGAACAATTGAATTCAACTGAGGTTGAATTACCTTAATAGTATAGGAATATATACATCAAGTGATATGGAAATACCATATCAAGTGCAAACTTAATAGTATCGGAATATTAATATGTTTATGTTTTTAAAAGTAATGTGTTTTTCCAAGAATATTATTTATTGAAACATGCAATTTAGGAAGAAAATGTATGTTCCAAAGAATTCACTTTTTTAAGTGATAATATATTTATAAAGTTTCTGAAACATATATGTATATCACGAAGAATATGTGCAAAATATATTGGCGGATATTTATACTAATACATCCATTAGAAAAATTAATTTGAGTGTAAATGAAATGAGGTTTCATAGACCGCATCTACCAAGTTAAGGCTTATTTCGCACTCAACATAGAGTACAACTTAAAATAATATTTTAGCTCTTAAAATATTGATTGAATCTTAGTAAGTCTTTTTTTAACACATTCTTTAACACAATCTTTTTTAACACATATGTTTGTTACATATTCTTGCGTATTCAAAATTCATTTAAGTCACAATTACAATATTCTTTAAAGGGAGAAAGAAATAATATATATCATTTAATTATTGGGTGTCTTAAATAATTTTCTTATTTAAAGGCATCCATTGAGTTATTTCAAATATTAATTGATTAATTGAATTATCCCAGCAATTTCTATTTGGTTGCCGATTGTTGCCATGCTTGTCACCATGTTCCGAGATTACTGTTGGTACGCCCGGTCATAAATATTATAAGATAATATATATATAAATAATATAAGGACATAAGTAGGGAATATAATTTTAAAAAAGTTATACTACTTGTTTTTGTTTTTATCGTGTACATAAGGGAATCTGAAAATATTTTTTAAAATAAAAACTTTAATAAACACTAGAAGTATTTGCTCTAGTAATAAAATTTAAAACAACTGTTAATGTTTTCCAATTTATACAAACAGCTTGATTTGACTGAAACTTTAATAAGAAATCTGAAAATAAAAATTTGACTATAGAGGAGTCTATCAATAAAGGAAAACAAAATCGACTTTTATAAACATTAAAAATATTTCCTATTCTGATTAAAAATAAAATAACTGTAATTATTTTGTAATTTATAAAACGAACTTGATCTGACTGAATTTTTATCTGAAGGTAATAAATATCTAAAACAAATAGCAAATCTGCTTAAGAGAAAGAAAAATGCCAGCTATTTCTGGCCTTTGATTCAGCCTGTAATAAACCGCTTAACACGGTTCCCGAACAAGCCATTCATAAGGATTAGGACGCCAAATGTAGGCGCCTTTCGATTATTACACTACGCCTTGATTTGTGTTTGTCATTGAGAAAAGGCGCCAGTGCTCTGCTCTATGAGTCTTATATCAACCTACGCAGTCATCAATTCTTTTGGGAAATCCTATTTAACTCAACTAGCTATTTATTTGAGTTCTGCTTAGCAGGATCAAAGGCAGCGGTTAAATCGAGCGTTGGCGGTTTGAGGATTACTTCAAGCTTTCGTCGAAAGAGGAATTTACTAGTTTAAAAAGAAATTTTGGTACTTTTACT
>JAPMOQ010023749.1:0-11682 GCA_026543055.1 Argiope trifasciata | reverse complement strand
CCAGTTTCTTGTGCTCAAGAAGTTCAGTCTAGCATTTATCATCACTTTCTATGTTGTATTTTCATGTATTTAGTCATTTTTCTGTATCTTTCAAATTCATTGTTGTGTACTTTTTTTTTTGTTAATAAAGTCCACCTACATCTATACCAAACCGGAAAGGGGCCCCATGAGCTCTAGAAGCGGAGGTGTGGTGTGGTGTTAAATGTTAAATATCTAGAACAAAACTTCTGAAATGATAGGCAAATTTACCTTTTGTACCCGAAGATTTTTTTAAAAACTTCCAATTTCACGGGGTTTTTTTTGGTTGAATTTTGACTTTGAATTTTGAACTTTGATCATTTCTATCCAATAATAGATTAAGTCAAAAATTTAAAAATGTTATATAGCATGATATAAAAAACGATACATATAATGTAAATCCTTACATATATGCTATAATAAATAAATGCAGTTTTAATTTTTCTTTAAATATATTATTCAAAATGCGATCTCGCTATTATTCACAGACAGAAATCGTATTGTTTCTATTTTTCCAATTACTTTTTGTTTCAGTAGTATGAGAGGACCCTTTTTCGACGATTCTATCTCAATAAGGGGTGAGAAGCGGAAGGATGAGCTCATTTCCGGAATGATTCGTCATTCTTTAACCTTGATTCTTGTCCTATTAGATGCTTTTTCATTCATTCTTTTGAGAATACCGTGTCGATTCTGATCGTTAAATTTTATTTTAAGGCTCGTTGCACAAACAGCGGTTTTTTTTTTTGCTGTCTGTATTTTGCCGAGACCACTCCCAGAAATCAAATGCTTACACACACGGTGCTTAAATTTCGACTCCGGAAAGAGTCAGCATAATTTCATCAACAAATAAATTTACTTTATGCGTGTTATTTAAACTAAGGATTGCTTAAGGGTAATTTAAAATGAACAGAATGCAAATTTTATCCTTATTATTATTTTGTCGTCGAATGAAGAGGAAAAGGGGGGAGGGAATTGACTTATTTCGATTTATTCAAATAATGGGGGGAAAAAAGGATTTGGGATCTTGCATCTGATTATTCGAAAGCGCTAGTAACAGCGGGCCTCTGCACAAAGTCGGATAAAAGGCCAATTGACCGAATCTTTATTTGTCCGCTTAAAGTGTAAGCTCTCGTACAATTCAATACACTACTGTTGTTATGTCGGCATCAGTGAAATAAGAGATAAAAAAAGTGCTGTGTATGCAACCAGCCTAACTTAATCTGCGAATAATCCGAATTTACTTTAATTTTAAATGCAAAATCAATCTTTCATTCCCTTTTTCACCCCTAATTTGATGAATTAAGCCCATCCGAACGCTTGCGCAAAACTGCGGAGAGTTATAATTCGTTGGCGAGCAATATAATCAATAGCAACAATTTGAATCAATTGGTATATAATTTTCAGATAGGACATGATTATTTGCTCTACATTATGGAGCCTTTTTGAAAGATATTTTCACCTCCAATCTAATTTTCCTTAATTTCTTGATAAATCTATCTTAAACATTTTTTTACTTGACCACGTTACTTGTTCGGTTGAATTATTTGTATCTCTAAATTACTTTTCTGGTATAAATATTTGCTCTTATTGCCCTTTTTCGAAACTAATATTACTTCTTTAAAAGTAAAAATATTTGAAGAATGCCAGAAGTTACGAAAAGACAATCGACTTTCTACTCCAAATGGTGAAATTAATTTACTGAAGGAGGAGGGGGGGGGGAGATGTGCGAAATCTACCACAGTTATTTAAGGTATCCGACTACGTTAAAAACGACCACATCGGCGAATATATTTTTTTATTGTTATTTCTTCTAGTTTAGAATTTCGCTCTCCAAAATAGTTTATATTTTCTGGGAAAAATAAGGCCTGACCTATCATCCAGGATCAGAGAATTTTCAGCTAAAATTTGTCTTTCACTTCAATTTTCTTAAAACTTTCATTTTCACAAAAATTCTCCAACGTTAACATGATATCGCAGAAACTAACAGAGGTATTTAAGTAATAATTTCAGCGTGTGTTTTAAATGATATTTGCAATGAAATGGACCAAAAGTTGTATTTTTGTGAAATACTTTTTCATTTATAGGTGTTTTTAGAAAAATTAAATTCTGAATTTATGAAAAAAAAGCCATGCACACGCATATTTTTATCCATCACTTCTTTTCATCTCAAAATTTTTCTTAGATTTTGGTCCATTTCATTCATCATTATATTCTATAACTTGTATACAAAGAAAAGGTAGGATTGCTGCTTTACCATTTTGTCTAGAAAGTTAACCGTTTTGGTTAAATTTCATTAAAATTTACTATACATTCTCCTATTTCTCAAAATATACTATATTGAAAAATAATTTTGTTATGTTTATGGTATTTTGTATTATAATTGGCAATGTATTTAAAAACTACAGTTTTAAATTGCATTTAAAAAATCCACCTTTTCAAAAAAAATTCCTTCGAACGTAGTCGGATGCATTTTTTTAAAATAGATTCTTCTGATATTCTATGATATATACTTTATAATCACACTTATTCTGAAAGCCATCATAGGCTGAACAGGTATTTTAACATTTAAATGCAAATAGAAATTATTGCATTGAAATTTCGGTGCACGTAATTATTAAATAAATCTCTATTACGTTTGGTTCCATTTTGCAAATGCCTTTTCGATAACTTGTTGAAGGAAATAAGATCTTTCTGATGTATCGACGAGGATGTAAGATGTTGGTTTCGTAAGAGCATTCGAGATCTTATGCCTTACCACAAGTCTTTGGTTTTCAAATCTATCTTGATAATTTAGTGAAAATAATTATTTAAATTCTGTAACAAATAGAAGGATTGCACTATGGAGGCGGTAGAGAGAAACAGGTCAGCCATCAGAAATGCAACGTATTTAGGATTTAATTGCTTTATGTCTAAATTATCCTGTGTATAATTGTTTGCGGATGTAGCCAATTAGATTTTAAATATAATTTTATTGATGCTAATTGGTGTCTTTCTTGTATCACTCTGTCAGAAATTATATATCAGCATTTTTTGCTAAATATTAGGAAAGCCAAAGTATTAAATTTGACGAATTAATAATATTAAGGTACCCGACTACGTTTAAAAACATTGAATATCAACCACATTTGCGAGTTATTTTTTAATTGTTATTTCTTGTAGTTCAGACTTCCCTCTTTCCAAAACAGTTCATCTTTTCTAGGAAAAGGAGAACCTGACCTATCATCCGTGGTCACATATTTTTTCAACTGAAATTTATCTTTCACTTCAATTTTCTAAAAGCTTTAATTTTCATAAAAATTCTCCACCGTAAACATGATATCTCAAAAACTAACTGAGGTATTTACATAAAAATTTCAGCGTCTGTTTTAAATAATAGGGTCAATGAAATGAACCAAATATTTTATTTCTGGTGAAATACTTTTTTCATTTATAGGTATTTTTAGAAAAATTAAGTTGTCAATTTATGGAAAAAATGTATATATACGTATATTTTTACCCATAACTTTTTTACATCTTAAGCTTTTTCTTAGATTTTGGTTCATTTCATTCATAATTGTATTCTAAAAATTGTGTATAAAGAGAAATATGATTCCTACATTACAATTTATTGTAAAATGTTAACCGTTTCGGTTAAATTTCAATAAAATTTACTACACATTTTCCTATTTCTTAAAATACATTATATTTTCAAATAATTTAACTGTATTTATAGTATTTTGTCTCATAATTGGCAATACAACTAAAAACCATAGTTTTAAATTTTATTTCAAAGTCCACTTTTTCAAAACTTTTCCTTCGAACTTAATCGGATATCTTAATAAATATAAATTATTGGTACCAACAAAATAACCAATTGCGATCAATGTAAATACAAATTATTGTAAACAATTGGTAAATCAGTTGGAATCATAAAAGATTGGATGCCTAGAAACGTGTCTCAAATAGTTATTACAACATTTACAGAAACAATTCCAAGGATTAATCAAAGTCTGTGTTAGATTGCAGAAACATTTTCCGTATTTAGAGGTTAAAGATTTAAGTTGTATTTCTATGAATAATGCAAAAATATGAGATGTGCCTGTAAAAATGTAAAGTACTTTGTAATTCGAAATGCCACAAAAATCAACAATATGCTTTAATAAAAATGAATTAATATCATGCTAGAATATGATATTTTTTGAGGAGAAGAGAGGACTGAAGCCTCAAAATACAAGAGCAGAACATTGGCAATTTATCGCTTTTGTTCTTTATTTGAATATGGTAAAGAAGGTTGTCACATTTGTCGACAAAAAAAAAGTTACAACGTGAAGCTAATATCCCGCCAAGTACCCAATTCGTCTGACTGGTCAATAAAAATAATGAGAGGGACCGCAAGAAAACATTTCTCGAAGGAGAACAGAGAAATGAATAAGAAGGAATGCGAAACGGTGATGGGAGGTATCGAAAGTTCGGGACTCCCAAATAAAAGGGAAGATGCACTGCTCCTATGACAGAACTCTGTGGATGAATGACTGAAAAATATAGAATAACGTCAGCCCCATTAAAAAAAGGTTGTGATGCATGAATAATTAAATCGAACTTTTTGCCGTAGATGGCGCTAATGAAACAAGAGACTCAAATATAGACTTAAAATCAGACTTTGTCAATAGGCTCGTCTATAAAAAGTACCTTAAGATACAACAACCAAATTTAAGCTTTCAAAAGTATTGCGAATATTTTTGCAAATTTTAGAGTCTTTAACTAAGCAGTAGTAAATTAAAGCAAAGATTGAATTGAAAATATATAGAAAAATTCGATTTAAAGACTTGATTGTTACTTAAATAGGAATTCGACTCAGCTTTCTATAGATGATAAAATATTTTAAATATTTTCATGATAAAATTATTAATAAATAAGGAGCAAGGATGGAGAAGTGTGTTCCAAAGTATTCTCCTGAACAGATTATTATATAATTCCGGATTAACAAATTCAAGACAAATAAGAGAATAATGCAAAAACTGTAAGCAAACTATGGCTTTATAATATTATAATACCCTTTTACAAGTAAAAATATTTTCGTAAATTTAAGAAAAGAATTAACGTAACGGTATTCTTCTTTAACATTTTCATGGCATAGGAAATTTTCAGAAAATCAACTTATGTGAGATCAATGCAAGAAGATACAGATAAGAATTATAAACATTTTAGAGAAATTTTATATTTGAAGTGTCTTGAAATATCTCCAAATAGCTTTCCAATAATGTAGTTAGAATGGATCAAAACCTAATTGTTTGAATGTATCCAGGATTATAAGTCACTCGTTGTCGATTCAAAAATAATAATTTTTGTGAAATCACAATTGTTATAAAGGTTTTCAAAAATGACTGTATAAAGTGCAATTAATTAATTGATATTAATTTCAAATATTGACTCAAAGTTTTTGAAAAATTATTTAATTTCAAATACTGACTCAAATTTTTTGGACTTTTGATGGGAAGCCAAATATTTTAGTACAGTATGTTTTAATTGCAGTAAAAAAATTAAAGAAATTAAAAGTTACATACATTTTAAGAAATAAATAATTTTAAAAATAATAAAATATATATAAAATTATAATAAATTCATAAACATTTTTTAAAGAATAATTTCTATCTGAATACAAATTAAAGAGATTAAATTATAGTATTAAAAAAACTTTGTGTTGAAAAAAATTCTTTGTTCGTTGCTAAGCAACAAGACGAATTTACTTTGTTATTGTTTATGTTTCATTTTCAGATCACAGAAATCGTTTGCTTTTCCAAACGAAACTAAAAATCTGGAAATCTGTTGCATTAAGTTACACATAATATTTTCTTATTTCTTTGAAATTGTTATTTTTTACTATACTTACAACGAAATTTTCAAGCTAAAATTGAATGCAACGTAGCTTGTAAGGTCTTAAAGTTATTGCTTTCTATATTTACGAACAAATAAATATCAATAAATTTAAAATAAACCTAAGCAATTTCTTTTTAAGATTGCTTTAAAAATTTATTCATCATCGCATTTTGTTTCTTTAAAATAGCATTCAAGAATATACAAATAAAAATATTACTTAAAAAATGCATTGTGTATTTTGATGTGTGAGTAAAAAAGATACTACTGGCATAATTTATAAAGTATTAATTTATGGACTTTTATATTCAAACAAATTATTTAACAGTGAATTTAGCTTTCCAAGAATAAATATATTAGCTCATGTTTGCTTCTAAATATGATAACTGTATAATGAAACTGTCTCTAAATAAATAAAATAAACTTCTAAACTTTGCAACTATTTAAGAATTAAATAAAATACATAATAGTATTTAAGAAATTTTATATTTCCAAAAATCTATCAATTTTTAAATTTCTAAGGCGATATATTAAACAAAAATAAAAATGAAACAAACTTCATTGTATTTATTTTTTCCTTTTTCCCTAATTCATTTAAATTTTTTTTTGTAATTCTCTAATTGGAACAATATTTCGTAATTAAAAAATATACATCTTTTATTTGATTTATTGCATTTTTGAGTGTGTATGAAGGTCATTAATTTTAATAAAACAGCATTTCCATATATTTTTGCTAAGATTTTTTTCTTTTACTTTCAGAATTTACATTTTTATGAGCATAAATACATTTATAAATATTGCTGTTGCTTTCAATGGCACTTGTCATTGACAAGCCCGCTGATCGCTGTCAGCGATTTTAAGCCTAAATTCGCATCCCTTATTTTTCATTAACGCCAAGAGCACGGCTTAGCTACTTCATGCTTCACATTCGCTTGAACAACCCTTTTTTACAATGGGACATACACACTTCTCACCGATAAAACACAGATTAACAACCAAGTGCGGTGGGGACTCGAACCGGGTTCTTCCAGAAAACTAGGCTGACACGCTACCCCCTAATCCAGGACGCCTGCTTATAAACATGTTCTTTGACTTGTAAATTGAATACTCGGATACTTTCTCATCAACTAAAATGTAAAAATTTTGAATTTAAACAATTATTTCTCAAACAAGGCAATCATTAAAAATATCATTTCATTTAGAAAAACTGTTGCTTTATTTCTAGATGCACTTTTTGAAAACTTGTTTGAGTTCTGTCGAGTAATAGAGGTATCTGAGGGAAATTAATGGTTTTTAATAAACTAATCATCTTCAGAAAATCATTTGTTTTATTTTTAATAGAACGATACAATTTCACGCACTAGTTTGTAATTTTAATAGCGAATATTGAAAATGTATTAGTTATGAGAAAGGTCGACATATATACATGGAAATTATAATGAAATTTCACCAATAAATAGTATCCTACATCGTAAACAGGTGAATGCATTGCAACGAAATTTGGAATATAGAATATATATGAGATGAGCTCAGGGAATTTTGAAAGAGAACTTTAAGTTTCAAATATCCACTAGAGGGTGCTTTTCTGGTGTTTGAGTTTAGCTATATTAACTTCCCGTTTTGAAGCAACACTAGGACTATTTTGGGACGGACCTCGTCGTTTTGAATCATGGTCGGATGATGAGGACGACACCACATCAGCACCACATCACCTCAGAGGGAGGACGTTTGACCTGACGGATTTAACATGCAAGAGACAGACCACCTCACACGACATCTCGTCGGTGGAATCGAGTCTCGAACCTGTAGCAATCTGGTTCCGAAGTCGAGACCTTACCACCAGACGGCCGTGGTCCTAGCCACTCACCAGAAAGACCGATTTACCGTCATCTGTATTGGATTCTACTCTGGTGGCGAGCCAGTAATCTTAAAGCTTGGCGAGGAATTTGGCGATGAATTTGGTTACAAAATGGATAATGCTGGAAACTTCGAGAATTTTAATGATCCATCGAATAGGACCTAACATATGAACGATTGGCGATTAATATCGATTTCGAATTTTTCACTGTACTTTCTCGTATTTGGGGCCACCGTAAAGACGCTTTTCCGGGAAAAATATTAATTTTAATGCAATAAACAGCCGACCTGGAATAAAGAATCAATAATACTAGGCTAGTTGACTAGTTTTTGATCAACTTGCCACCGAACGAAATTGAGTAAAGGTAAGGATTAAATAACAGTACTCTGAAGTGGAGAAAAAAGAAAGAAAAGAAAACAGCCCAGTTTGCAGAACGGATTAGCGTGAAGTTGTACAAGAAGAGTAATTGTTAATTGCGTCCAGGATGATGAAGAAAAAGGGGCTCAAAGTGACCACCCTTATTTAAACAGCAGAATCCTAACTGACTAGTTGTGTTGCCTGACATATGAAGCGTTATGGAGTTTCCCGTTTTCTTATTGATTCTTGTTCTGTATAGTTATATTCTTGTTCTGAATAGTTAATACTGTTTCTGTATTCCATTTTGGTCGTTTATTGTATTAAATTTAATGTTTTTTTTCAGAAAAAGGCAATATCAATTTTGTTGAATAAAAACGAAAAGGCGATGGACAATTTTGAACTTTTTTTTCTAAATTCCATGGGCGTATCTTCTGTATTGTTTATATACTAAATTTTGTTGCACTTAGTTCAAACGTTTACATTATATGGTGCTGTTTATTGAGGAATTTTAATCATAATCATCCTGCGTATATCCGAGCAATAGTTTAGAAAATATTCCTAAATTTTTAAACAACTTGCAGGTGGACAATTTTTAAGTCATTTAAAGTTGAATGTAGCCCTTGATAAATATCACACAATTTCACAAATTTAAAAAATCACGCTTGACAATAAAATGACTCAATAATGTGAAGTTGATTCTGAAAATACAAGAGAATATGTTTTCTGTTGTAGCAATTGATTTATATATTTAAATTATTTTTAAATAATTAGAGAATTTCATGAATTAGTCTCAAAAGTTAATTTTAGTTCGTACCTAAATGTAATATTGATGGTTTCTCTAACTTCATTATCTTTTACTTTTTAGTTGAAATATCCTACGCAATATTTCATAGGACATTCATTAAGAAAAAAAAAACCTTGACTGAGCTCCATAGAAGCAACCACTGTATTTTTAATCAATTTCTTCTCTTTATATAGTTGCGCTTGGTAGCTACATCCTCATTACTTGGCTGCCACCAATTCCTTTTAAATAGATGTTGCAATTTAAGGTTTCAACATCCCCTCCATTCTTAATAATGGGCTTAATATCGCAATTAACTGAGCATTTTGGCAGCGGGGCTAAATTAATCTAAATGTTTCATATTTATTGTATTGATTTGATTGAAAATATTACTTTTTAAAACAATGTTTCTCAACAAATTTTAGTGGCGAGCTTAATTTAATCAATAACAAGACACATTTATACGTATTCTAATTTTTTTAAATATAAGTAATGTAAGTTTTATCTAGGTTTTTGGCAAAATTACTCTGATTCTCCTTTACTTAATTAATAAAATAAAAACTATTATTAACTAAGAAAAATTATACAAAATTCAACTACAGCATTCATTGTTTGTAGAGTACATGAAAAATATTTTGCTTAAACAAACTATAAAATTACTATATGCATTGGCAGACCGACAGTCTCGTAACCGAAAGGTCGCGGGTTCTGTTTTCGTCTCGGCCAAAGACCGCCGTGTTGGCTAAAGACAGTTGGAGCACGTTAAATGTGTCGCGACTGCAAAGTCCTCCAAATTCCCATAACAAAACGATACCTCTGGGGGTACTGAATATGGGATGAGTCGGTTTCTGATTTGGATCTAAATTCTGACTTGCGAGTGGATGAATGAGTGTATGAATGAGTTCGACCACCCCCTAAAAAGGGTTATGTCGTGTGTGTTCGAGCAAAGTCGTACTTTCACCTGAACGGTGCTCCTTAACAACGAAAGGCGGACACCTCTGCCTTAATTCGAAAGAGCTTCGCTCATTCGTGCTTGGTATGACCAAGTGGCATTAGAACCACCACCACCACCACTTTTTTATAGAGAATTTAAATTTAAATTTTCACTTAAGATAGATAATGGGCTTAAATTAATTCTTTCTCCCCCCCCCCAAAAAAAAAGCAAACAACTGGTAAATGAAATCGATGTACAATAATTTTCTTAAAGTTCCATATTTTTGAAAAACACATTTCAATGAACTTCTTCTTTTCAAACTTACTAATGGGGTTAAAACTATCTGAATTTTATTCGAAATTTCCTTTTTAGTAAGAAATTTTTTAAAACATTATTTAGTTATAAGATCTATTCAAAAGTAGGCCCGGGGGTTCGCTATAGTTGAATTTCATATCGAGCCAAATACCTTAAAAGCATTTCTTGTTACTAATCTCCCTTTATTAAACAACTATTCTCTAAATTGATTCATTGAATGCATTAGCTAGCTGTTTTTTTTCGGTATATCTAGATGAGTTGCCTAAAAGGAAGTAAGAGAAATAACTTACTGATACAATTGAAGAGTAATCATGGGATGCCATGAGAATGGGATAAAGTTTATATTTTCCCAATGTTATTACAAAATGCTTGCTGAGATTTTGGGAATATTTATAACATTGAAATCGGCTTGCTATAGTGATTTGAGAAATATTATAACTGGTTTGATGTTACTGTCAACCAGGTGGAATAAGCCATAACAACACGTAATATTGGAATGCAATATTGAAAAATATAGTTAAAGTTCTTTTTTAACCATTTTCCGTTGTGTTAATCAATGCTGTACAAAATTGTTTTTTGTTGCGATGTACAATGTTCTAAGCAATATTATAAGTAAAGTATATTTTCATCTATAAATCAAATGATCATAGCCTGGGCATGATGATGAGAACGCAGTCCCAAATGGCCAGAAAATTGTATATATATCATGAAGTCGAAAAACTCATAAAAATTTTAATCATTAAATATTCTACTAAGGACATTTTGACTAAGCTCCTGTCTTTAATTCTCTCTTAATGTAAAAATTTAAATCAAATTTGATGTATTTTACCCCTTTTTAATATTTCACAATTTAGAATGTAATGTAAGATGCAATGTGTTTTCTTATTCTTTTTACTACACTAATATACGTTTTCTCTAGAGGATCCTTTGTTGTTTGCAAATGTCCAATATCTCCAAATATTGTTTCTTCCTTCATTCAAGGCGGAGCTGTTCATCATTAACCATTAACCCTTTAACTGTCGCATAATTTTGAAGAAAATGGTCATAAGTTCTTATTTTTTATTCAAGAAAACTATACAAAATTGAGTGTATGTACAATATTTGCATTCAGTTTTAATTGTTTAGTTAATTTTTAGCTTGAAATTTTTAAAACCAAATCGGAAAGCCAACATCCAGGGTTATTATGACTGAATGTTAGCTTTCCAACAAAGAGGGAAAATAAAAAATATATGTTTTAAGCATTCAAGCACTTAACACCACACCACACCTCCGTTTCTAGAGCTCATTGGGCCATTTTCCGGTTTGGTATAGATGTAGGTGGACTTTATTAAACAAAAAAAACAAAAAAAAAAAAAGTGCACTACAATGAATTTGAAAGATACAGAAAAATGACTAAATACATAAAAATACAACATAGCAAGTGATGATAAATGCTAGACTGAACTTCTTGAGCACAAGAAACTGGATGAATGAGCATAGTAATATACAGTATGAATGCACAAAAGAGTTGAAATATTGAGAGGGGGATGAAAATCAAGTTATGGATAAAGTACGAGCTGTATTAAA
>JAPMOQ010023745.1:0-16184 GCA_026543055.1 Argiope trifasciata | reverse complement strand
TTTGAAAAGGTTGAAGAAAAATTATATTACCTATAACATTTATATTTAAATTTGACTTTCCTATATTCTTATATTTCTGAAAAGAATATTTGTATGCAACCTGCACTTTTACAAATTTAAGAAGGGAAAAAAGATCTAAGTTGAAATACAAGTTTTTTCCTATTATTTTTTGACACAGATTATCAATTTATTATGTGACAGTATTAGCGTTAGTAGAACTTAATATAATTACTTTTGGTTATTTGATTTAACTTGTATATGAATGAAAGATTAATAAAATTTCTATAGTACAAACATTTTTGTTGAAAGCTAATACTTAATCTATTATTTAGTTATAATTAATTATTCCTGCAGTTATTCTTGTTATTGTGATATTGCAGTTTTTGTTGCATTTGTTTGTGACAATTTTGGAAACAGTTTTTCTGTGTTTTCATTTCCTGCTGTGATATATATTCCTTCTTTATAATTTATGTTGATTGCTTATTGTTCATTTTAGTGCATAATAAATTTTGCTTCAATTTATTACTTATGTGTCAGGCTCATATATTTTATTTGATTACAAATATTTTAAGTGCTTTTAATTAATTTGACTTGTTTCATGTTTTAAGGGTCCCAGCTTGATGTGCTAGAACAGTGATGGGGAAACTACGGCCCGCGGGCCAAGTCCGGCCCGAGGAAAGGTTTAATCCGGCCCGTTTAAGAGTGCCGTCGTGAGAATGTTTGAACGCATTCTTACTTCTAATGTGACGAACCGCATAAAAACTACCTAACCTGAATTTTCTTCTTGATAAAGACATTTATAATCAATTTGACGTCTTAGAAAACGAAACGTGGCTTTCTGATTTCGCTTTTTTCACAGACCTCCTCGTACACATGAATAAACTTAATCTCAAATTGCAAGGGAAAAATCAGTTTCTTCACGATATTTGGCAATGCCTGAAGAGTTTCAAATTACAGTTATTATTATTTGCTAATCAGATCTCTAAATCTGATTTTTCTCATTTTCCAAGAATACAATCTTTAAAATTCACTATATCAAACAATAAGATTAAAAAATACGAAATTAATTTGAGAAAACTATCTTCAGAATCTGAAAGGAGATTTCAGGACTTTAGAAAAATGGAACCAGAGTTTAGTATTTTTGCGAAAATATTCAATGTTAATTACGAAGAAGTTGATGCAAAATTTCAACTTGAGTTAATAGAACTGAACTGTAATACTCTCCTGAAACAAACTTTTCATACAGTACCATTACTAGAATTTTATAAAAATTTAAGTCCAGATAATTTCCTAAATCTAATTACTCATGCAATGAAGATAATGACAATGTTCGGCTCATCTTATATATGCGAACAAATCTTTTCAACAATGAAGCTTAGGAAAACTTCTTTAATTGCAGAGGAGCACCTTTCATCAGTTTTAAGAATTTCTGCTTCGCAAACGGAACCGGACTATGATGAAATTTTGATAAAACAGTCGCAATTTCATTTTTCTCATGCACCATCAACCAGTAATGACACCAAAAAATAAAGTGATAATACTTCATATCAAGAACTACACTAAATTCATTTTATATTTTGTGCTTATAATTTTCTTACCTTTTGCTTTTTTACTATTAAAATAATAAGTGTATGTAATAATAAATGTGTATGTTTATAGAACACATAAATTTTTTAGCGATTAAGCATTATTCTTTGGCCCGCTACGATCGTCTAGTTATTACAAATGGCCTGTCTTAAAAAAAGTTTCCCCACCACTGTGCTAGAATTTTGAAATTCCGTATGCATATATATTTTTAATGAAATGGAATATTTTAATACTGCCAGAAAGTTGTTGGTTAAACAATTAATTAAATTTTTATTTAATACTTATTAATAGCAGCATATGGTAGTGAACTTAGGGGGATGATGGACTTTGAAATAAGCAATAATGGGCAATTTTAATTTTACTATTTTATCACCAAAATATCTGTTTATATTCAACTAAAATAGTATTATAAAATATGTTATTTAATATAAAGTAAATATTTGAAGAGTCAAGAAGGGAAAAAAAGTACATATTAGTGATCTTTCTCCAAATGAGTAATTAGATTTAAATATCTTTGAAATGTTCTAGGTATCGTAATTTTTGAAGAAATTAAATGTAATTGGTAATAAAGGTTTTGGTTAAGCATTAAAAAAAATGGGGTATGCATTTGATGTTTTGACTTTTTTTAGTGCGTTAAAAGTCCATTTTAGTTTATAGAAACATAAAATTCCTATGAAAATTCAGTAAGTATGTGTAAGAATATTTCTAAAAAATTAGCATTTGATTGGAATTGCAAAATCATCCGTATTAATATTTCCAACAAATTGACATTGGGTAACGAGAAAAAATTAATAGAAAAAATTAAAATGCCTGAAAAGTTTTGGAATTTTTTAAAAATAACATATTTAAAAAAATATTTTTATAAGAAATTTGTCTTATATATTTATATATTTTTAATACATATCCATAAGAAATTGCGTAACCATGATTAAATAATTCCAAAAGTGTCTAATAGAGTCCACTGTCTTAAAAAAAAGATTTCTCGCTATTTTAATTCGTGCATTGCATATATTCATATATTCTACGCTGTTTTAATTTGTACCTTGCATTGAAAGTGCATACTATATTACAAGGCAGTACCACTCCCAGACAGATTATTTTCCTTTTTCAGCTGGTGCAGATTAAGCACTCTGAACTTTTAGAAATTATTGTTAAAAGCATGGAAATGAAACATATCTGCAAGCATATTTTTTTCATGTAAATTTTAGTGATGAATTAATTAAACATGCTACAAATTCTTAAAATGAGTCGAGTTTTGTTATACATTTGAAATTTGCTGTAATTGCACAAAACACAAACACAGGGATTGGCAAACTTTTTCGATCGCGGGCCAAAAATCGAAAAAATAAAGTTTGGCGGGCCAAGATGAATTTTACTAAAATTTTAAAAATAATATACAAGTATTACAATTTAATATATTAATGAGATGAATGAAATTGCGATTTCATTTTTAAAAGTTCCTTATATTGAGGTTCGAAATGAGATATACTGATTCTAAGGTACCAGGCTAAATGCTCATCTGTCAGTCTACTTCTGAAATAATATATTTCTAAGGTTCATAGTTGAAACACTTGTTCACATATATAAGATAAAGCAAACATAGCACTCATTTTCTGATAATGAGATATTAAAATTGGGAAACTTATTTTCGGTAATGATTTGTAAAACTCTAACTTTGGCATATTTTGAAACAATTGCTTGAGATGATTGTTAGATTGCAACTCAATTAATTCAAGCTGTAAATCTGACCTCACTGCTTCACAATTTACTTTGAATGGCATGGTAAAAATATCCAACTCTGCTTGAATGGCACTGAAATCTTGAAATCTGTGTTCGAACCAGCTATTACCAGCTCTTTGAAAAAAAGGAAGAAAAAATATAATATTTAAACAAAGTAGAAGAGGAGATGGATATATAATATATGAATATTTCTTTTAATTTGCCTCTGACCGGCAAATTAAAATTCTATCCGCGGGCCGGATAGAACCTTCCGGTGGGCCGGATTTGGCCCGCGGGCCGTAGTTTCCCCATCCCTGCACTAACACAATTCCAAAAAATTCCAATTTGAAATATGGTTTAGAAAATGAGTGTGAGCATTACAGCCTTATTTATTACATTGTGATACATATACCACTAATGCCATATTATACATTATATAATTTTTACATTAAAGAATATTAAGAATGTATTTATTATTTAAATAAATGTAATAATATGCCATGTTTTTAAAACGGTATGAAAATATAATTTCTCTTAGCCTCATACAGATTTTTAATAGAGTTTATATGAATAAAAATTTATTATTCTGTTTTATAGCATTGATATAAATTTGTTTAAAATTAATATAAGATTTTTTATGAGAGTTTTACAACTTTATTATATAGTAATGGAACTGATGATGGAAGGACATTTTAAACTGAATATTTCTCAAAAATGTGAGAAAAATAATATTTTTATAATATATTTCGAATAAAATGATAGTTAATATGATTTATGCTCATAAATGTAAACATATAATTTTTAAAAAAATCTTTAAACATCTCATTGTGTACTGATTATTTGCAAGTTTCAAAGCTGTGTTATGCATAAAATTAATCTCTTAGGTTTTTTTTTATTAATATTTCAGCAGACAAAATAAATTTGAAGTTTTTCGATTTAATCAATAGCATCTTTAAAAGAAAAATAGATGCGTTTTTTTAACATTCTTCACCTTATGATAAAATACGAAACAATTTCTTTTCTATTAATTTCAAAACTATGATCTTGGCGTCATAGCATCTAAACCTCATTCTTCTTTTCTTCAAAAGCGAAAACAAATTGAAATTTTGTCATGTACGGTGTATAAACGAAATACTTCAATACTACTGTGGTTTCGAATGCATCGAGACAATTAGACACAATTATAAATTAAACTTAAAATCGAGAAACGTGTAAACGGTGCTTTACAATATTTGTACATATACATTCTATTATTATTTTATTTACCGCTATCTCCTGCAATTTATCTAATTCGCAATAATAGTCTCATATTTAAAAGAGAATTGAATAACACCACGAACTGAGGAAATCCGCGCACAGCTGTTTTTGGTACAAAAAGGCGCGATAAATGTTTTTGAACCACCTGCCTAAGATGGTGGAATAGATTATACATTGGAATAAGTTTCTTCACAAAGTAATTTCTCATATCCATTAAAGCATTCTTATAATTCTGGATTTCTCGTGTTTAAGGGTAAAAAAAAAAGAATTTAAGCAATGAATTACGATTTTCATTAATTATTATTAGATCCAACGATTTTCAATCCAATAAGCCATTTCTTATCAGTTTAGATAACTACAATCGAAACTCTATGTGCTAAATGAATACGGCAACGTCACGATGTTTTGGAATTCCGGGATGTGACAAAGTGGTCATGAGCATCTTCACATCATAATTTGGAGTAGCAATTATAATTTGTAAGTTTGAGGGAAAGATTAAATTGATTCAAGCTAGTTTAGACGAGCCCAGAAATCTAACACCGGAAAATGTAAGATAATTATTAAATGGATATTTTATGATGTAATTATTAATCGAAAAATAATTTTTTGATTATTTATGGGGGAATAGATAATTTTAATGAAATTACATTGCATCTGAGTGCCTTTTACTATGAAAATGAATAAATTATATTTATTATTTAATTTTGAAGAAGAAATTTTCCGTGTTTAGCTCATAGTAGCTGTCTAAGGCCGAAACAGGAATAATTTTGAGAGATTTTATTCCACCAAATTGGTAACGGAGTTAGAGCCTTCTCAGTCTTTTTACAGACGGAAAATTGTCGATATGTAAATACTGTTAATCGCAGCCCTGGAGTTTGGCACAGAAGGATGTTTTGCTGGCATTTGAAGTAACGCGTTATGAGTCTGGGGTAATTTTTCTAAGACTTTCTTTTAATAAATTCAGTAAAATATTTAATTTAAAGGTTATCATGAAGTATTTTGCTTCTGATATATACCAGAATGCATTAACAATCTTCATCTGATGTTTATTTTGAAATATGTGGAATAATTTCGTTCATTATGAAAATTAATAGATGGTATAAATATATATTAAAATTCCTTTTCCCAATAGGCTCACTGTTTATTTTATGGATGTCTCGCAATTATACAAGAATTACTAATAAGAGATTTTGGAAGCAGGCTGAACTAGAAATAGCTATTGAAGCCGCTTCACAAAAAAGCTGAAAAGTCAGGAAGAATGGAAAACTCTCATAATTCCTGAATTCCCAATTTGTGTGATTGTTTCAATACTTTAGCAATTAAAGCTATGGAAATTACAAGTTGGCAATACGTTTAGTTACTAAATTTCTCTAATGGGAATAGTAAAAATTGTAGCGGGTGAGAAAGCTAGTTCAATTTCAACTTTGCTATCATAAATTATTTTAACAGTTTTCTCCTTATTTTATTACAATATTATAATTTTAGATAAAATTGGATTTTTTTTTTACATTCATGCTTAAATTCACTGGGGAAAAAAACAATGCTTTTACAATTAATTCACAAAATTTCAGATGAAAGCCAAATGCGTGGAATTTCCGTACTCAGTGAATAGAACTATCTGCTTTAAGGGATAATACCGATCAGTGGTATATTTTTAAAAATTAATTGTTTTGAAAAAAGGATAATAAACTCATCGTTCGAAAAAAAAAACATTGTTCTCACTTTTTGTTGACTGGTTGCACATAATAAATACCAAAAGTTAATTTCGAAAAGTCATTGCCAAATTTATTATTGCAAAACTCCTTTAGATATGTAGAATTTATCTTCTCCCTTGTATACTCAAATAGATCGACCAAAAGTAAATTCAATGAAAAATTCGGTCTAAAATTTTAAACGTATATCTTAATTCTGGTAATAAATCTATCTGTACGCAAAGTTTCATCTCCCTTTATCATAAGTTCCCAATGGGGTCGGTGCCATTTTCTCCTATTGGGTCTGAAATTCTGTATGAAAGCAGTAGTTTGTCCAGAGACAATACTATTTTAATATTTGGCACTATGAATTATTATTGAATGCTTTATTCTTGTAAAAAAAAAGCGTTGCCCATGTAAGGATTGGAAAACTCTGACCTAGGTCCCCGAATGTTTGATTTATTGTTTTCACGCACAGATGGACAGGGAAAGAGAATCCCCTGAGACAAATACTATGCAAAATTCAAAAAAAAAAAAAAAAAAAAAAAAAAAAGGAGGGGAGGGTCATATTATTGACTCACCGTCCCGTCCGAAGGCACTGGGAAATAGATACTGAATAAGCGGACCGCCGCTACAGCAACACTGGCGGGAACTGTGGTTGAGTCCTAAGGGCCATCACCGACCATGGTACAACCCTCCTCGAAGGAAGTACGTCATGCCATCGATGGGTCAGATCACTCATCTTTAGTGTTCCTACCGGGTTGGCGAGACCTAACCACCATGCCGGAGACATCTTATCCTCAATTATGAAGTGCCTCCCGGGGGTCAAAAATTAAATAAATAAAATCCATCTTTGTTATAAAGACTATGCACCAAATTTTGTTTTAGTTGATTGAGTGTTTTGAGTTATCGTCTTCATAATAGATAGAAACGCCAGCATCCTGGCAGAGGGGTAGCGCGATTGGGAGTCCTGATTCGGGAATGGTTGTTCTGTGCTCTGTGAGATGTGTGAATGTGCCCCCTCCCCCTTGTAAAAAGGAGTTGTGTAAGCCGATGAGATGCGTGAGTAGCTAAGACGTGCTTTTGATTCTAGTTGACGCTACTAAAACAAGAGATGCATCTTGGGTTTAAAAATCGCTGACTTGGTCTGCGAGCTTGTCCATGGTAAGTGCTATGAGAAACAACAACAATATATTGGGTCGTTCGGAAAGTCATTTCGTAATTTTTTGTCAAAATGAAAAGAAATTTTCGTTTAATGAATAAATTATTTATTAAATTATAAAATTGCCATTCTGGTCTAATACCTTTTGCCATATTTTTGCTAGTAACATGATTACACGCTCATAAAAGTTTTGGTCTTTGCTGTAAAAAAAACTGATCGAGGTGGTTTTTGGCCTCCTCATTTGAAGGAAAAATTTTGCAAATCAGTTCTGGTACTGATGTATTGTTAACACATCTTCTCCACACATATTGGCTAATTTATTTCTGGCTTGACAGCATTTTTACCTTTTATATAGCAAAAAAGAAAAAAATGACGAAAATGCTGTTTATTGCTCTCCATATTTAAAAGGGCACCATCCAAAAACTACTGCGAAGAATCAACTGCACTTTTTCACACTCAAGCCTTGCTATATCAGCTCTTAAAACATAAAAATGATTTTGCGGTTTAAGTATGAAATTGGGTGCGAAAAATGCAATTAAATCCTTTGTCAGGAAAAAACGAAATTACTTTCCGAACAACCTAATACATTGAAACAATTTCAAAAATGGTGCTTATATGCAATCGGTATTTCTAGAATGTCGAATTTTATTTAAAAAGATATAGTTTTAAAGATAATTCTTTTTTTGTACTCTGGGGATTTCTGGAATATCGAGGTGAATATTGTGAAAGCAGGTATGATTTTAAAGGTAATTCTTTTTTCTTTCTTTTTTTCGGATATTTCAAAAAAATTGATATTTATCACAACAGATATAATTTTAAACACACTTCTTTTTTATTTCACTCGGGGGATTTCAAGAATATCGAGATTTATTGGAATAGATATAATTTTATTTTTTGTACTTGGAAGATTCCAAATATATTGAAATTTATCAAAACAGATATAAATATAAAGATAATTCTTTTTCTTTTTGTATTTAGAGGACATCGAGATTTATCGCTACACATGTCTTTAAAGGTAGTTTGTGAGAGGGGGGCTTAGGGATTTCAAGAGTATCGAAATCCTCACGGGCGAATATTTTATCGATTACAATTACTTCCTCGCTTTACTCTTCATACATGGAAAAGTAATAATCGTTGTTGCAGACATTCCTTAAACATTTTTGAAACATCGATGAGTGGGCTAATTTCCGAAACTTGCTGTAAAATCATTTTTCGATTATTCGAGCCACGCGTTGAGCAGCTAGCATTGTTTCGAGGGCGGTGAATAGTTCTTAATACTTTATTCGTCTCCTATTTTGCTAGACTAAGAGTAAAAAATGCTTGAAATTTGCTGGCATAGCTACCTAGTTGCTAAATTGTGCAAGTGTGAATGTAGTTTAAATTCGGCTCGCAAATGCATTGAGATTTCGGTTCTGAAAAACTGTGATTGTCTATTGAATATTGTTTATGAAGGAAGGATTAGCGTTTGATCATACTTTTAAAAAATGCTTGTGTATCTGCAAACATGTTTCATATTCGTTTTTATGATGCGTTCGTTTAACTTATTTTCTTGTATTCAGTTGTGTATTGTTGGTTTTTTTTTTTTTTTTTTTTTTTTTTTTTTTGTATATTGATTATTTACTAGTCGTCTTTGACATCTAGTTGCTCAACAACAGTATTAATACTATTTAGCAACATCTTATCATATCAAATATAAAAAAAAACCATTTTAAGTTATACTTGCAAAATAAACATAAAGCATTCGAATTTGTTAACTATTAACATAAAATGGAGAAAATAATTGGCGAATAAAACTGGCGAAATTAGTTTATTGCAGTTTCGAAAAGGTTTTATTTTGTTTTTAAAAGGTTTGAAAAGATTTGAAAAGGTTTATTTTTTTATTTTTTAAACGGTTTTTTTACAGAAAAGGGAGGGCAGAAAGGGCAGACGGCTATTGACGATATAATTATAGGTTATGCACTTTCAAATGAAGTAAAAAATGGCGAAATCAGAGTAATGATTAAAGCTGAAGAACTTTGTTGTATCTTTCTTCTATAAAAAATGCATATCTCTTTTACAAAATAGGGAATGGCGGGGGACATACAAAATTTCCAAGTGTTGATTATTTATTTAGGTATCATGAATTGTCATCTATACTTATAATAAAGCTCAATGTGTGTGTGTGTGTGCGTGTGTGTGTGTGTGTGTTGGCGCTCTACAGGCCAGACCGTTGGACCTACAACTACCAAATTTGGTACATGTATACCTTGGAGGTCCGGAATGTGCACCTCGGAGCCCTTTTTTCGAATTTTTAATTAGAATTTGAATTAATTAAAATTTAAGCGAAATTTCGACGTTTTTCCGCTATAACTTCCGAAAATATTATCGGATAAACATGATTTTAACATCAATTTAAAGATAAAAAAATTAGCTTTCTAATGGTATCAGTGTTTTAATGTATAACTTAAGCCTCTATTTTTAACGAATTTTTAAAGAAATATTTTAACCATGTTTTTTTGAGCACGTGACTCAATAAATAAAAGAAAACAATGACGGAAGTTGAAATAATAAAAAAAACAATCATCGTAAATCAAGTCTAAAGAAATGATACTTTTAACACGTGACTTGATAAAATAAAAGAAATATAAAATGTGATATTTTCTTTAAAAAATAAATGCAAAGCAAAGGTTTCTACAATTGTTTGCAATATCTAAATCATTAACTCAATAAATCTTCTTTATTTACGGTAAACCTGATTGAATTTAGACAGGATATGCATTGAAATCCCGACTGAATAGCAAATTTATGTTATCGTTTGCAATATCTGTATCATTAATTCAATACTTTTTTTCCCTCTCTCGCGTTCTTTAAAAAAAGATATTTAATATTTTGGCAACATCATCGAAATTTTTTTAATATTTTGGAAGCATAACCGATGGTTAAAACTGACTGATTTATAAAATTAAAGAATATTATTAGGAAAAGGTGTACTTTTAGAACTTTCCGTCCATCATCTTAAAGAAAATATTAATTTCAGGTCAATCAATGCCCGGAATTACTTCAAGGCGAACCAGCTGGTCGCCAAAGGCGGCTAGTTAGAAATAAAATTGCTATAATAGCTGGGTTGAAAATATCGTATTTTTTAAAAATAAAATAGAGAATGTTCATTGAAATTAATATTTTTATGATTTATCTCAAAAATAGAGAATGATGAAAGTTAGGAGAGAAAAAAAATGAATGCTGTCGTCATATCTTGAAGTAGTTAGCTTTCATAAGAAGTAAAAGTTGACAAAATCGGATCGGTGGTTAAAGCTGGAAAAACGATTCTTTGTTTTTTCTTCTAATTATTTTATGACAGCCACCTTTAGACAAAAACTGGTTCATCGGGGATACTGTTTCTTTTTTTTTTTCTCTCAATTACATCTCTTATTCATAGTTTGAAGATGAGCATTCTGCCAAGAAAAAATATTTAGGTATCAAGTTATAACAAACATCAAGGCCGTATTATTTTAATAGCCTTATATCAATTATATTCATTGTGTATTTGAACAATTTTTATGAAATCTAGTCTCATGGCATGAAAAGACATTTAAAATTTTGTTGCTGTAACTTCACTTTTTTATCTTTCATGTAAACTATACAAATATCAAGCAGAATTCTTCTTCCTTAGATTTCAACAATTGAAGATGCGATTAATAATTATCGAAGCAAGAAAAAAAGGTTTCAAATTCAGTTGAAAAGCAATAAAAATTACAAAAAAATATTTAAAAAATTGTTGATTTTCAGCAAAAATTTCCAAGACAAAATTTTATCATTGAAATTTTAAATGATTCAAGTAAAAATCAGTTTTGTGCAATAATATTTTAGAAGCTTATCGCAGAAAAATGTAAAAAATTTCACTTTATTTTTAATTAATCAAAACTCTAATTAACTTTTAAAAACCACCCTGAGAAGTATATCCCCACTTCCCAAAATATATGTTTGACAAATATGGAAGCTCTAGGTCAAACGGTATATCCTGCAAAGAGTCAGCACATTGAAAAAAGGGATAGACATTCCTTTTTATTAGTAGCAGAGATAGGGATATATAGACATAATTCGAGCTTTTGATAACAATTTGAATACAATCATCAATAATAAAAATGCAATTGAATTTTTCAAAAAAAAAAATTATTTTAAAAATGTCAATTTCAATTTAATTTTAGAAGTATCTTATACGTATGTCTTTTATTTTTCTTTCAAATATTTTTTTTTTCATTTCCCGCTTAAGATACGTTATATTGAAAAATGAGAAGTGTTATGATTAGTTTGATGGAATTGATCTCCGTTTGTACTTATGAAAGCGATATTGATTGAAGCGATATAAAGAAAGAAGAAACTGATTTTTTTTGCAATCAATGATAAATATTACTGTCACTTTATTTAATTATTTATTTTTATTTCAGCCATCAACATGCAATCAGTTCTACATGGCAAATGTGCAAAAAAAATCTTTAGTTGCAATTTCTTAGAAAAAGAAAATTTTTATTTTTTTATTGTAAAATTTGAAAAAAATAAAAATGAAATATGTAGTGCTGCTGGTTAAACGATGATGTATGGCAATATATTGGGTTGGGGAATAAGTTCGTAGCGTTTTTATCAAAGATTTTTTAAAAAATAAAATTATTATTAATAATAATCGATTAATCGATTATGCATTCTCCGTTGTTGTTTATGACCTCCTCCCACCTCTCGTCCAATTTGTCGATGCCGTTCCGCCAAAAATCACCGGGTCTGGTTTCTAAGATCCTCTTTATTGTCGAAGGTAACGCCCCTCATATAGTTCGACAGGGAGCGGAAAAAATGGTAATCCAACGGCGCAAGATCCGGAGAGTACGGGGGATGCTGAAAGACCTGCATTTAAGTTCTTGGAGTGTGGTTTTGACGACTTGTGCAACATGGGGCCTGGCGTTGTCATGAAGGAGCATGGTTTGGCCTTGTCGATGGGGTCTTTTCAGTCGCATAGCCTCTTTCATGCGGTGTAGCTGGGCTATGTAAACCCCTTGGTGACCATAACATTCCTTTCGAGCATTTCCCAGTACACCATGCCCTCCCAGTTCCTCCCCCCCAAACGCAGATTTTCATGGTTTTCTTTGGATGGAGGGCAGGTTTGACCATTTCCGTGCTGCAGACGTGCTTATGACACCTCCGTATTCGTTGCTGCTTAAACAGCTTTTTGGCCTGGATGAAAATCGAAGAAGAGCAGATGTCAAAAATGTTGATTTTTGGATATTCCATTTCTAAGCCTTTAAAGTAATTAAAAATCAAATTACTCAAAAAGACGATTAGCACAGCTTTGTAGAGCAGAAAGAGCTCTATCGAATGAATACTATACTCTTTGTCAAACAGTAAAAAAATCATTGGAAAACAATGTAAAAATAATAACGCGACGCACTTATTACCCAACCCAATATTTTGCATCTGTAAATTAATTAAAATTTTATATTCTTTTACATTTTTCTCTTTTATATTCCAACTGTAGTGGTCCCCTAAAACTTTTTTGCATACTCTCTGGGGCCGCGGTGGCCTGGTGGTAAGGTATCGGCTTCGGAACCGGAGGGTTTCAGGTTCGAGACTCGATTCCACCCAAGAACCGTCGTGTGAGGGGGTCTCTTGCATTTTAAATCCGTCAGGCCAAACGTCCTCCCGTTGGTGTGGTGTGGAGAGGGGGGTGCATGTTCAGGTGTGCGTCCTCGTCATCTGATCTTGGTTCAAAATTACTAGGTCCGTCCCAAAATAGCCCTCGTGTTACTTTAAAACGGGACGTTAATATAACTAAATTAAACTAAACTAAGCATACTCTCTAATGAATGGGCTATCCCAGAAAATGCCTTTCATAGCATTAGGCTTTAGCGGTTTTTCAAAACCGGTTTTGAAAAACAGGTTTTCAAAGTAAATTTGTCGCATTCAAAAACCGAAATGTAAGAAAACCAGTTTTAAAGAACATGTAAATAATACAATTAAAAAAAAAACTTTTATCGGTTGGAGCCGATTTGTCTAGCAGCTGAGGGCTTAAGGCAACGAGATGCAAATTTACTAAAAAGTGAAGGTATATTTGAATCTCTGTAAAATAAACTAAAAAATTCAAACAATGAAATAAGTTTGAAATTATTATATGTCTTAGAAGAACGAATTCAAAAAAAGTCTTTTTCTGTGCTTGCAAAATCTACAAAACATTTCAAGTTCAGTGAGGAAATCATCTGAACTTTCTTTAGTTTCAAAAATCGAAATTGTTATGTGTAAAGATATTGTCTAGAATTTTTCGAACTATCACATGATAACCGATTCTGATGAAGAGCAAATCGAAGAAACTACTCATCACAGTAATGCTTTTTTAAAAGATGCTCTGGAAAAATCCATTCATAAATTTCTTGAAGACCCTGAAGAAAAATTTACAAATCCAAAGCCACTTAAAGATGAATTTTCAACATTTTAGGCAACGAATAAAAGATAAAAAATATTTTTTGTTATTTAATGCCATAAAAACTATAAAACCAAGCTCAGTAGCTAGTGAACGATTATTTTCGATTACAGGCAAAGTTATGCCCATAATAAGAACAAGACTTAGTTACCGTTCAATCGATATTTTATGTTTTTTAAAATAATATCTTCTAAGGAGAAATTAAATTTAGTGAAAACAATATAAATATTAATCCAAAGTTTTTTGTTTAATATTTCGTTATTTTGTGTAAGTAATATGTATTGTAATCCTTAATTTTATTGACTTTGAGATTGATTTCGTTTCTTGTTATTTTATTTAACTTAGAGAAAATATTTCCCCCTATTCTTTTTTCTTTTTGATAAAAATTCGAAAGCGGCTAAAACTGGTTTTTTGGAAATATGGAATTCGAAAATCAGTTTTCCAACAGTATGTAGAAATCCTACATGGCACTGGTGAACAATAATTAGAAAATATTAAACTTTGGCATGAATTTATTGTTTTTAATAAATTCTTTGTGTAATTCTTTTCGATAAATTCCTGACATACGTTAATAATATCTTACAATCTAATTTATATTCCCAATCAATTGGAACAAAAATTTGTCACAAAACTGCTCTTATGCACAAAATGCCATACTACACTTTCTGTACAAAATGCCATACTACACTTTCTGCACAAAATGCCATACCGAATGTAACACATTTAAGCCATTGTCTTTTGAGTTTTCGCTTTTATGTTTCTGAAAGTACAGATAGATAAGTGGTCAAATCCAAATCGAATTTGGTTGAAACGTGATAAATGAAATGCCTCTACTGTAGACGTTTAGTCTGTGTATCGAATTTTTTTTATATATCTAGCTCTTTTAATTTTATAGTTAGTTTTTTAAATTATATTCGAACAGCCAGGAAGACAGACTTTCAATAAACGTATTTTGCACAAAATTTTATAGAAATAAAATTTTATAGATGTCTAGGCATGTTGAGTGCCAAATTATCGACCTGTTCTTGGGGAATATTACACCATTAATCAAGCAATGCTCTCTGAAATTCTGGTAGACAAGTAGGAGGTGGTTAACGGGCTGCAACTCATCGGCCAAGCATGTCCCACACATGCTTTACTGGATTCAAGTCCAGCGGGAATCAGTGGCGGATTTTGACAACATGAAGCCACAAGCGACCAGACCCGCTTACACGGTGGATCTTCGATGGAATCAGGTAAAAAACCTGCAATCCTCTGGTTCTGAAGCCTTTATCTTACACCAGGCCACCGCTTCCCAATAAGATTTCTTACCTCTTTCAAAGCAAATACAGTTTCAAAGCAGCTATTTTTCCACGATTCGCATCGCCTTTGTTTTTAACGTTTAAATTTTTGTTGCTAAATCTTTGTTCTTACACTTTAAGTTTTTGTTATTAATCTTTGATCTTATCTCTGTTTTGAACAGTTGGCAACAATTAGAGATATTTGTCCAATGTGAGTTGAAATCTCATTTCCTTCGGATATAAATTCAGGCCTATGTCTGGTTTAAGCCGATTTCAAACGACTTGTTCTCGAGCCACGTGTTCTCCTTCGATCCCTCTATAGGTTTTCTGGGTTCTTTTGATGCCTGCCCTTTTTTCCAAAAAATTTTCGGTATAATCAACAGACATCAAAGGAGCCCTGAAAACCGCAAGAGGGGTCGAATTGGCTTGCCTGTCGGATGTACAGGTCGGTGGAACTCGGTTTGTGTAAAAGAGCCGCCCTGTAAAAAGGGGTTGTGCAAGTGAATTTGTGTGTCATCGCCATATAAGCTAATAGTCACATTTCTAACCTCGGGTGGTCAGGGGTCCTACCATTAGAAGCTACTGCACCCCTCTATCCGGTGCAATGTGGACACGACATATAAATTTAGAAGGGTCAACTTACTTTAATCTTTTTTTTTTCATAGGTGTGGAGGCATCAAATTACAAGACCCTTTGACTTCGTAAATGCGCCCCTGTGTAAAAAGAAAGAAAAAATGTTCACGTTGCCTCAACTTCCTTTACTGGCAATGCTTCTGACATAATTAAAAAGATTTTATTCGCCGAGTGCGCGCACTTTACTTAGGAAGACGAACACACAAAAGAGTCAGAACTATATATTTTTTCAAGCGTTATATAGCATTGAATTAAAATTAAAAAATAATTTTTTTAAAGTATAAATTTTTACTACAAAATAACTGTATATATAATTCGATATGCTTTCAAAATATTTAATGCCGATAAAAATAAAAAGCATATTTTCACAAAAAATCAAAATAATAATTTTTTTAAAAAGAGCTTTTTTTTTTTTT
>JAPMOQ010023743.1:121272-134853 GCA_026543055.1 Argiope trifasciata | reverse complement strand
AGAACTCTCTACTATTTGGTTAGGAGACTGACGCTCTACCAACCAGGCTACCGCGGTCCCAATCTGCATACATTATTACTCCAAGCATTACCAAATAAATCTGATTGCTTTCAAAAAGCTAATTTACATTCCAAAACATGCATTGAATATCTCAAAAATCTCGTCCGACAAGAATGAAAGCTAACAGCAAAATCAATACAGTAGCTGCCGATGATTTGGGAAGTTCCGAAAGGTGGGTGCCCTACACCACCCCTTCCAAACGACCAGCGAAAGCAACTCAACACTCATTCCCCGTAAAGACCCGCAGGGCACGTAGCACATTTTTCGGTGGAAAACCGTCTTTTGCGAGGCGCGCACTGTTTAATCTGGAAGAAGCCAATTATTTCCTGCCCCCAGGATGCTACGGGAGCCGGTAATAAAAGCGAAGTGTGAAAAGGGGTGCAGGATTTAAAAGCCTCCCACGCGTTTTCAACGATGAATAATTTTTGAGCCAACTTTTGCTGAACAGTTCGCAGATTCAATTAAAATGATGTTATTCTCGGATCAAAGTTTACTCTAGAATAGAGATGGAAACGAAAAAAAAAAAAAAAAAAAAAATGATGTTTAGGAATTACTAAAAAAAAGCCTTTTTTTTTAATGTAGATTTTCATCATTTGTGATGTGAAATGAATAATTCATTTCGGTATTGTAATAACTAAATTTTTTATTCATAACAAATAGTTTTAATACATCTTCCAAGTATCTTCTGTCAACTGGAAAATTGGATCTAATTGGTTATGCATGTGAATACATGTTGCTCCTGGCATCTTACCTTATAGATGCAAAATCGCGATTTTTTTAAATGTTTTTAAGTAATTATGCTGCCAGAAAACCAATATGCTTTTGCTTGCAATACATTTATATCTCACGTTTTCAAGTCATGATACGAATAACGCCTTATGTCAAAAGCAAAGGAAAATCTAATTCGAGTTGTTTGTTCATCCAGTTAACGTAATATAATTTTAAATACTAACAAGAGATTTACAGTAACAATGTTACTCACTTCAATGGAAGAATTTCAAATTTTCTGTTCTCCGTTTTTAGAAAAACTTTAAATTGTATAAAAAGTGTAATAGGATTAAATCTTAACGAGCATTTTTTACAGCTGCACTCTAAGTTTAAAAACCACATATCTCAGATTTTTTTTTAATTTAAGGCATCCAAATACGTTCAAAGGAAATTTTTTGAAAACTTTGAATTTTTAGAAACTATTGATGCTTTTTAGAGGTATTGTCAATAATAAATACAATAAATACAAAAAAAACAGTAATTTAAAAATATTATATATTGTGAGAAATATTAAAATTTGTAGTAAATTTTCATGAAATTTAACCAAAACGTTTAACACTCTAAGCAAAATTGTAATGCAGCAATCCTATTTTTTTATACGCAAGCTATAGAATATAAAGATGAATGAAATGAACCAAAATCTAAAAAATATGCTGGGATGCAAAGAAGTTATGGGTAAAAGTTTGCACATGTATGACTTTTTTTTCTCTTAATTCACAATTTTTTAAAAATTTGTGTAAATGAAAAAATATTTCACCAAGAATAAAACTTTTGATTCATTTCATTCCCCATATCATTTAAAACACTTGCTGAAAATTTTATGTAAATACCTCTATTACTGTTGGGGATATCATGTTTATAGTAGCAAAATTTTATGAAAATTAACGTTTTGAGAAAATTGAAGTGAAAGACAAATTTTAGCTGAAAGATATGGGACCCTGAATGATAGGTCAAGCTTTCCTTTTCTTAGAAAATATGAACAGTTTTGGGTAGAGAGATGTCTGAACTACAAGAAATAATAATTATTTTAAAAAACTAGGCAATGTGGCAGATAATCAGTGTTTTTAACGTAGTCGGATACATTAAACAATATAAGCAGACTTTTACTAAGATCATTATTCCTAATTTAAACTGCTTTGTGATTAAGAATAAATATTGAACTATAAGTGTTTTAAATCTGACACATATATGTGAAACCTATTGTGGAGGTTATGGCACCCATTGACCTCTATGGGTTATTATTTTAAAAGTCAAATAGGAATCAAGGCTGCTTTTCTTAAATGCAGGGATAATATGTGGACAATATCCATAATACAGCAAAAGTAAAAATAAAAAATATAAACTTTAAATGTTGAAATTATTTTCAATCCAAATCCCTCCCGCGCCTTTAAGAAACATCAAGAATTAAACCATTTTTATTATCCCCATCAAGGACTCCCGTTAAAATTTTTAATATCAAATTTTTCTAAAAAAAATAATGTTTACTTAGATTTACAACCAGAAATATTTTTTAACTGTCGTAATTGATTGGAGCTAGCAAATATTTTCAGCAATTAATTTTTTATAAATTAAGGTATCCGACTTCGTTAAAAACGCTGGTTATCGACCACATTGGCAAATTTTTTTATATTGTTATTTCTTGTAGTTTAGACTTTCCTCTTTCCAAAATAATTTATCTTTTCTACGAAAAGGAAGGCTAGACCTATCTTACAGGATCACATATTGTTCAGCAAAATTTGTCTTTGACTTCAGTTTTCTCAAAACTTCAATTTTCATAAACATTCTCCACCGTTAACATGATATTCACAAAACTAATTGAGGTATTTAGATAAAAATTTAAGTGTGTGTTTTAAATAATATGGGCAATGAAATGAACCAAAAGTTTTATGGTTGGTGAAATACTTTATCATTTATAGGTGTTATTAGAAAAATTAAGTTTTAAATTTATGGAAAAAATGCATATATACGTATATTTTTACCCTTAACTTTTTTGCATGTCGAAATTTACCTTAGATTTTGGTTCCTTTCATTCATCATTATATTCTAAATTTTGTGTGCAAAGAAAAATCGGTTGCTGCATTGCAATTTTGTGTAGAGGGTTAACCGGTTTGGTTAAATTTCATTTAAATATATTACAAATTTTCCTATTTCTGAAAATATATTTTCAAATAATTGTGTTGTATTTATACTATTTTATATTATAAGTGACAATACATCTAAAAATCATAGTCTTAAATAGTATTTTGGAAATCCAATTTTTTAAAACTTTCCTTCCAACGTGGTCGGGTACCTTATTAGACTAATTCTTTTGAATTCTTAACATTGACACCGTTAGCTGAGGTTATATCTTGTGCTAATAAAACCTAAATTGAGCTTGAATTCTTTACACAATAATGTTAGTTTTTTAACCTCTCCTTTTCAAAGGTCCTCAGGCAAATTGGGAATTTTCCCAGTCTTTTAAAGGCAGTTAAGAATAAATTGCATTTTATTAAACTTGCAATTGGCACGTAACCAATTTTACCAATGTGTGTGGCTGGTGTAAAATTATCTCGTCAACGTATTGGACATTCTTGTAGTACCCACAAGTACCTACTTTTTAGAGAAATGGCACCTATGTGTTCTTCATAACACACCGAATTGACAGTTAGTCATCTTTTGGTTGAATTCCCAGTTTTTGACTCCCATCAACACCATTTTTTTCACTCATCAAATGTAACTCTCCCAGAATTGCTAAGAAATTTACATTTTAAACCTTATACGTATTTGAATTTTTAGTTTTGGTATTTGTATGTTGATAACTTTCTGCTTTTATTTTTATCATGTGTGAATTTATAATCCGATCTACAATGATGGAAAAAAATCCCAATGCTTGGAAGGAGCTGTGCTAGATAAACGAAATTTGGTAGGCGTGTTTATACATTTGAAGGATGACGTCGATTCAAATTTCAAACTACGCCCGTAAGTGTGGCGCTTGTAGCGACATTACGAACATGCAAATAAGGTTTGCTTAAAATAAGCCCTGTAAGGTTCGTGATCGTTATTTGCAGCTGAGATTTGACGTAGTGGGTTAATTTTAGTCAAGGATGCCTCTGAGAAGACGAAGAAGCCATTATCAACAACTCACTAAGTTTGAACGAGGTCGTGTTGTAGGGCTACGAGAAGGTGGGTTTTCTTTCCGCGATATTGCTGAAAGACTTGGCAGGAATGCATCCACTGTGCATGAGTATTGGCGGCAGTGGTCAAGGGAAGGTACTGCCTCAAGAATATCAGGTTCCGGGCGGTCACGAGGTACTACTGAGAGGGAAGACCGTCGTATTCGGCGTATGGCTGTGGCTAATCGCACTGCGTCTGCAGCTGAAATTCGAGCTGCAGTTGGCACCACAGTGACACAACGAACTGTTACAACTGTTACTTCAAGGACAGCTCCGAGCCAGACACCCTGTACAGTGCATTCCACTGACTCTAAACCACTGCCGTTTGCGACGTGAGTGGTGTCAAGCTAGAGCTCATTGGAGGACGGGGTGGAGATCTGTTGTGTTTTCTGATAAAAGCCGGTTCTGCCTTGGTCGCAATGATAGCCGTTTGTTGGTTAGAAGGAGGTCAGTCTAGTGACACAACCTGTTGTGCTGTCATTCATGAACAGCATTCAAGGGGGATAACGCTCGCCCTCATACCGCTGTTGTAACCCAACATGCTCTACAGAGTGTCGAAATGTTGCCTTGGCCTGCTAGATCACCAGATCTTCATCATTGGACGACAACTCCAGCGTCATCCACAACCAGGATTAACCGTCCCTTCATTGACCGCCCAAATGCAACAGGCATGGAACTCCATCCCACAAACTGATATCCGACACCTGTTCGACACAATGCATGCACGTTTGCATGCTTGTGTAAAAATTCTGGCGGTTACACCGGTTACTAATGTACCAACATTTCACATTTGAAATGGCTCTTCTCACCAATGGCTCTACCTGTGATCTTGAAACTTTAATCAATTAAATATATTACCTAGACAAATGTATTCCTAAAATTTCATTACTGTACAATAATTTTTTCTTGGTGTTGGGATTTTTTTTTCCATCAGTGTATAATATTTTACCATTTGCGTGGTGCAGCATGATAAAATATGGTTTTTTGGCCAAAATACCCTAACCAACCAACCAACCTAGAATTGCTGGGAAAGAATTATCATCCAAAAATATTAAAATTTTTAATTGCTATACAGATTTTACTATATATTTAACTTAAACAATTTCCTTCCTGTTGGTTTGTTTTTAAAAACAAAGATGTCATTTTTCTGTCTTTGTCTGATTTAGCTTACATGAAAATTTAATTTCATACAAAGCTTCAATCATTAACAATGTACTACCTTTTACCATAGGTCACCCTAGATACACACATAGGCATCTCGTTTTGGGTGAGAAGACACCAGTGTGTCCAACCTGCCATGTTGATTTTAATACCGAACATGTTACATGATTGAAGGTCCTGTATTTAACCGTGAACTTATATATTATTTTCATACATTGTCAACAACTTTGCAGGACTTAATGGGAGAAAAATTCCACAAAAATATTTTTAATTTTTTTAAAAGCCATTCATTTTATACTTGCATTTAGCACTTTTCACCTTTTGTGTTGCGCATTGTTTCATTGTCTTACTTCTTCATTTTACAACATCTTTGTTAATATTGTAATTTCACTCGCATAATTTTGAAGTTTTATATTTCAAACAGTTTTATGTTGATATCATAGATTTTATATTCAATTGTCATTAACACTCTGCTTTCATTTCAACATTTGCTTGGCGCAGTATAACCAGATAGGGTTCTTGCGCCATAAATGCACATTGATATGGTTTTAACAATGGCTTGGGACAGCATAATCAAAATATGGCTTTTGCTCCTCAAAAATCCAAAATCCAAATCCAAATCTTGCGCCATAAAACCTCAAAGAAATAAACAAACATCTACCTTTTATCATAAGAATGGCACAGTATGGCCAATAATGGCCCTTGAGCCAAAAAACCCCAAATCAACCAACCAATCAACCTAGTTTTTCAAAATACCGAAAGCTACTGGCAGGATATTTGTACTCCTGAATTTCTAATATTTAGTTTCTAGATACCTAATTTCTAGTTACGTGTTTCAAATGCAAAAAGAAATGAAATTGATTACAAAATTCGAACTGTACTGCATCGCTGAGTTCCAAATTCATTCTTTTACTATACACCTAACTAATCTATTCCTCATGATTAATAATAAATATTTTTCATACTTTATTCGAATGAGATGGTACATTATTAATCTTGAAGAAACCTAGTATAGAATGTCATAGTTCAAATTTCTCGTATTTGATTGTGAATAATGCTGAAGTATTATGTATATGAGTCATGCAGTTTCATTTACCATCCCGTCTCAAAAAGAAATGAAATAAAAGTATTATTCGAAGCTTCTGAAAATGGGAAAATAATGATTTTTAATATGTTATGTGATGCAATTTTTGTATGCGATGGCATTTTTAAGTTTAATTATATTTGTTACCAAACAATTAGAAACCTGTTGTTGCATTAAAAAATAAGTACCTTTACTTGTTTTATTCTTCGAATCGCTAATTTATGAAATCAGTCTGTATAATTTTAATAAGAATATTACTGTTAAATTTTTAAATAATCAGAGACACATTAAAAATAGCATTGAAGAGAATTTAAACATGTTAATTTTCACATAAATGTAACCTAAAACCGACTACGACCTGTCTGAAGACACACAAAAAGATCTGAATGACCAAACCACAACCACTGTTCCCGTAACCGTGGTTGGGTCCTGAAGCCCTGTTCTAACGATCTGTCCATTCATCAGGCGAGTCACGCCCCCCCCCCCCCTCCTCAACTCCTCTTGCGGTTTAAAAATGTACATATATATGCATTTTTTCCATAAATTTACAAATCAATTTTTCTAAAAAAATCATTGTAAATGAAAAAAGCATTTCATCAAAAGTAAAGCTTTTAATTAATATGGACAATTTTTTAAATAACGATAAAAATAAATTTTTGAAAAGCACGCTGCAATTTTTATTAGTTTTTGAGATGCCATGTTAACGGTGGAGAATTTTATGATGATTAAAATTTTGAGAAAATGGAAGCTAAAGACAAATTTTATCTGAAAAATATGTCAGCCTAGATGATGCCTTCCTCTTTCCTAGAAAAGATAAACTGTTTTGGAAAGAGTAAAGTCTGAACCACAAGAAATAACAACTAAAAAAACATTCACAAATGTGGTCAATAACCAGTGTTCTTAACTTAGTCGGATACCTTAAACAGAGAAATGCATAAACAGTGTTTCTCTTGTATATGTAAATTATAAGTATTGTTTGCACTCGCAGATAGAAAATTTACATATGTAATTCAACAGCAAATCGTTAAAAAAAATCATCAAAGAAAAAAAAAAATTCTTTTTAGAATTTTTTTTCACTCATAAGAAAAGCGCTCATAAAAAATATTATATCTTTATTCTTATGCATAAATTCTCATGATATCTCTATGAAAAGTCTCTAAAAATAATTGTAATAGAAAAATTCGCCCGTGTGGTCAATAACCATTGATTTTAACGTAGTCTGATAATTTAATCATTTTTAAGGAAGAGTTTCAATAACACATGCAAAAAAAATCTTTTGGCTGCATTTTTACTATTTGTTTTGTCACATTTTGAAAAGAAATTCCTTCTTTGGTCATTTTAATTTGCTTTTTAATCAAACATAGTTCTATTTCTCACAAATTAATTCACGGTAGCTTCTACTTAAAAAGAAAGATTGTCAGATTCAGTCTATTAACTGCAATATGTCAATATTGATTCGCCCAGCTCTTCATTTCTCCATTTAATCTAACAGGCCTTCCTTTTCCTAGAATAGATGAACTGTTTTGGAAAGAGGAAAGTCTGAACTACAAAAAATAAGAGTAACAAAAAATATTCGCCAGTCTGGTCGATAACCAGTGTTTTTAATGTAATCGGATACCTTAATCAGTTTTTAAGGAAGTGTTTTCAATAACGCATGCAGAAAAATCTTTTAGATACATTTTTACTATTTGTTTCGCTACATTTTGAAAAAAACTCCTTTTTTAGACATTTCTAATTTGTTTTGTGTCAAATCATAGTTCTATTTCTCGCAAATTAATTCACGATAGCTTCTACATAACAAGAAAGATTGTCATATTCAGTCTATTCACAGCAATTTGTCAATATTAATTCTCCAATCTCTTCATTCCTCCATTTAATCTAACACAATGATAGATTAATCAACCACACGATATACCTGGAGAAATGAAGCACCTCGAAAAAAAAACATACTCCCAAAGTGCTTCATGCTTCACAAGCAGCTCCATCAAAATTAATTTACCGAAATTAGCTTTTCACCTTTTACGCAGAAGCAGTAACACAGAAGCAGAGAGAAGAAAAAAAAAAAAAGATTGCAGCGAAATTTCCACTCGCAAAGGATTTTCATTAACAGTTTCACTTAGGGGAGTTTTATTTTACGCTATCAGTTAATCAGTCTGTTTTCGAAACTTCCTTCTTTTAGATGCTCCTGAAGATACTTTGGAGGGTGCATATTTCGAAACTTGGCCGTAAATTAAGTTTTTATCCGGTCGATCCTTCTCACCTGTCCATCATGTTGAGAAAGTGTTCGGGACCTCCCTTTTTTTAACACTCTTCCCCTACAAATTACTTCCAACGACGAGGCGTCTAGACCCTCTTAAATTGACCTTATTTACAATTTAAATCTTTTACGCCTTGTAAATCCTCTTTTTTTCGTGTTCTAATTACAGACGATTTAGAAACAGATTCATTAAGGGGACAATAGAATTTGGCCTTCTAATCATTAACCATCTAAATCTGTAGTTATATTTAGGTTTTAACGGAGATGCAGTGTTTTGACTCAAATTATTTTTAGCAACATGAATTAATTGATTAATCACTGGAATCTAATTTTGTGGACATGCTTAAAAACATTACGGACAATCAATTTATGTTAAACTAATTTGAATTAATTCCGTGTTTATTAGAGTCAATTTATGTTAAACTAGTTTGATTTAATTCCATGCTTATCAAAGTCAATTTATGTTAAACTAGTTTGAATTAATTCCATGCTTATCAAAGTCAATTTATGTCAAACTAGTTGGAATTAATTCCATGCTTATTAGAGTCAATTTAAGTTAAACAAGCTGGAATTAATTCCATGCTTATTAGAATAAATGTATGTTAAACTAATGGGATTAATTCCATGCTTATTAAAGCAAATTTATGTTAAACTAGTCTGAATTAATTTCATGCTTATTAAAGTCAATGTATGGTAAATTTGTCTGAATTAATTTCATGCTTATTAAAGTCAATGTATGGTAAACTAGTCTGAATTAATATCATTCTTATTAGAGTCTATTTATGTTAAACTAGTTTGAATTAATTCCATGCTTATTAAATGAAATAATAGTAAAAGGCAATTTTGAGGGATTAAAGTTATATGAAAAAACCACTTTATAGAAATAAATTACAATGAAATGTTTCTTTAATACTTTTTATATCATCAAATAAAAAATCATAATAAAAGTTGCTATTTTTTTGTTCTATATGAAAAATTGCGTCTCAAAGTATAAAGTAATAAGACCTTCTAAAAGTTCCTCATAGTGATTTATTTTAAGGCTTTATTTGCCGACGGTACTTTAAATTATCTTTTAATTCTGGCTGATGTCTTCGTAATATAACTATTTTTTCTAATAATATTTAAAAGATTACGAAGAGAGTAATTCTATTGCAAAGCAGTAGACAATAACTAAAAAAACATTGCCTTTTTTTAAAAAAAAACATTGTGTATCTTTTTGTAAATAATTTTTCTTAAATCAGAGCTCAGAGAAGTAGAATTCTTTGAGAAGCAATAAGAACTATTTATTTTGAAAGAATGAATCATTTTCTTCTGTCATCACCCAGTTATTATTTTTTAAACAATTTTTGTGAAAACGAATTCTGAATTCGAAACGAATAGAAAAAGGAAGAAGTTGCGTTATGGCTAAGAAGATCTATATTTATTTTATTCGAACCTTTTTTCTATATCATTGAGTTGGCCAGTTCCGATGTGAGATGGAGTCTAAACTAATTAAGCTAATGTCTAGAGCAAATTAGCTTGCACTACATGGGAACAGTTCACACTATACTTGCTTTATGCTGCTTTAAGGTATCCGACTACGTCCGAAGGAAAAAAATTGAAATATTGGTTTCTTTTAAAACTATTTAAAACTATGGTGTTTTGATATATTGTCAACTATAATACAAAATACTATAAATACAACACATTTGTTTGAATATATAATATATTTTGAGAAATAGCAAAATGTGTAGTAAATTTTGATAAAATTTAACCAAAACGGCTCACACTCTACACAAAATTGCAATGCAACAATATTATTTTTTTGTACACAAGTTATAGAATATAATGATGAATGAAATGAACAAAAATCTAAGAAATGTTTTGGGATGCAAAGAAGTTATGTGTAAAAATATGCGTATATATGCATATTTTCCGTAAATTAACAACTTAATTTTTCTAAAAGCACCTATAAATGAAAAAGTATTTCACCGATACTAAAAATTTTGATTCATTTCATTGTCCATATTATATAAAACATACTCTGAAATTTTTATGTAAATTCCTCATATAGTTTTTGAGATATGATGATAACGGCGGAGAGTTTGTATGAAAATTAAAGTTCGGATAAAATTGAAATTAAAGACAAATTTTAGTTGGAAACTGAGACCCAGATTGATAGGTCAGACCTTCCTTTTCCTAGAAAAGGTAAACTGTTTTGGAGAGAGGAAAGTCTGAACTACAAGCAATAACATTTTTAAAACAATTCACCAATGTGGTCGATAACCAGTGTTTTTAACGTAGTCGGATACCTTAAGGTGAAATACATTTTGGTCCTTTTTCATATATTTTCATGCTAAACGTTTCCTAATGGGTATAAGTCGGACTCTGCGTTTGCAAATCCAGGTCATTGTTATTAACTACATATTTGTCTACTTAGACTCGTGAACTAGCGCTTTGTCTTATTGAAATACACAGTTTGGACCCTTGCCCAGCAAACCCTGTAGTGAAATAAAATGATCCTCTAATATTTGCTGATAGCAAAAGTGGTAGAAACATCAACTTTTGTTATTATTTTTAATTATTTATTATTTTTCATTTTATAAATTTGTGTTCTTAATGAATTAAATGTTATTCATTTACTTTCCAATGCAAAAAAACTATATTTATACATTTGTAGCGGTACTCCACTGCTGAACGTTTTTTTTTTCTTTATTTGCTATTATTATTTATTATTGTAAATTCATATTTTAAAAAGTGGTGGCAACACCAACTTTTGTTAATCATTGTTTCATGTATATTTAATTTGCTAAATAGTATTGTATGTTATTGTGAATAATGTTTGTTAAATTAATATTTTTAAATGTGTTGGCAACACCAACATTTGTTGTTTTTTTAAAGTACTGGCATCATCATCTGTTTTATTAAGAATTCCGAATTCCAAAGCATAAAAAAGGAATAAATTGTGTTATGGCTATAAAGGTCTATGTCTATTTTTTCCAAACCTTTTTCATAAAATGCTCGGTTTTTTACCGTCATGCAATTGGCCAGTTCAGATGTGAGATGGAGTCTAGATTAATTATAGTAATGTCTAGGGCAAATTAACCTCTGAAGGCCTTAACAAATCATAGGAAATGGTTGATAAAATTATTGAGTTGTCACCGTTTGTTGTTAATTCAACTATAGAAAAAGTTCGTGGGTGCATTTAGAAGTACTCAGAAAACCATGTATAATTCAGCAAGTATCGTTCATGTCTATGTATTGCACAATTTGCTTTACCTTGAAGTTACTAAAAATATTTTGGAGGCAAAAGGCTTGCACTTCAGATTCTTCACATTTAGAAGAGTTTTCAACAAATCATATTCCTTTTCAATTGATCTAACTTGGAATTTACGAAAAACAGCCTTGAAATACAAGATTTGTTATTTCTAACTCGGAAAAATACAGGGCAATTGCCAAATTCATAGAAAAAAAAAGTGGAAAGGTGATAGAAAAGAAATAATGCAAATAATATTCAAAAACGCAGGTTGCAATCCATTTCTTTAATTATGAATAAAGGAAACTCAATTAACTAAAACAGGTGCTTAATTTCTAACTTCTCTATTCGGGAAGATATTTCAAGGTATCCGACTACGTCAAAAATACTGATTATCGATCACAATGGCGATTTTTTTTTAAATTTTTTTTTTATTTCTTGTAGTTTAGACATTTCTCTTCCCAAAACAGTTTAACTGTTCTAAGAAAAGGAATGTCTGACTTATTATCTAGGGTCACAGATTTTTCAGCTTAAATTTGCTTTTAGTTTCCATTTTCACAGAATTTTCCTTTTCATAAAAATTCTCAACCGTTAATATGCTGTCCCCAAAACTAATAGAGGTATTCACATAAAAATGTCAGCGTGTGTTTTAAATAATATAGGTAATGAAATGAACCAAAAGCTTTAGTGTTGGAGAAATACTTTTTATTTATAGGTGTTTTTTGAAAAACTTTGTAAATTTATGGTAAAAATGCAAACATGCGCATACTTTTACCCACAGCTTCTTTGCATCTCTAGATTTTTCTTAGATTTTGGTTAATTTCATTCATCATTATTTTCTATAACTTGTGTGCAAAGAAAAATAGAACTACTGCATTACAATTATGTATAGTGAGTAAACCATTTTGGTTAAATTTCATTAAAATTTGCTACATATTTTCCCATTTCTCAAAATCCATTATATTTTCAAATAATTGTTTTGTATTTATAGTGTTTATTATTAACAATACATCTGAAAACCATGAATAGTTTCTAAAAAATCCAACTTTTCAACACTTTTCCTACGAACGTAGTCGGATACCTTAAGGAAATTTTTAACACTAGTACATCAAATCTATTTAGTTTAGGTTTAGATAAATTGCAAAAAGAACTCTTTATCCATCATTTTGTTCCGGATAATGGACTTTAATTTAGGCTTAATGGACTCTCATAATCGTATTTCATATTTCAGTTTACATACATCTTTGTAGACTGAAATAATAGACAAATATGGATAAAAAATTTGGAATTATGAAAAAACAATTTGGTTTCAATTCTTCAAAAAATAATTTGCTTTTTATAAATATTTTAATGATACTACGTTACTAAATTATTTACAGCTAAAATCTGCATTTCACTTTATAAACTATATTATTAAATTAACACAAAATTTAATTTTATTGTTACATTTTTTGTATCCAATGGCACTTGTCATCGACAAATCCGCTGGTCGCTGTCAGCGATTTTAAGCCTAAATGAGCGTCCCTTGTTTATCAGTAGCGCCAACTAGTGCAAAGAAAACGACTTTAGCTACTTAATGCTCTACACTCGCTTGCACAACCCTTTTTGCAGAGGGGGGGGCATTCACAGATAGAACACAGAATAATAACCATGCCCGAACCGCGCCTCGAATCCGGGAAGCCCAGAACACTACGAAGACACACTCCCCCTAAGCCAAGAGGCCGGCATTGTTACATTTAATAAAGATTTGCATTGAATAATATTGGCATTTAATAAAGATTTACATTAAATAATATTGACATTTAAGGAAGACTTAAATTTAATAATATTGACATTTAATAAAGATTTACATTTAATAATATTG
>JAPMOQ010023743.1:87891-121262 GCA_026543055.1 Argiope trifasciata | reverse complement strand
ATTTAATAATATTGACATTTAATAAAGATTTACATTTAATAATATTGACATTTAAAAAAGATTTTTAATTATTTTTTTACGCTAGATCTTTCAAATAGAATCGAAAAAACTATTTGTTAACTGATAAGACTATATATTGTAGATCTAATCATCAAAAAAAAAAAACCTTAATGCCTCAATAACATAGAAACGATAACATATATAATAGTTATTAAAAATAATACGATGCAGTAAGAAATTGATCTCGTTATTTCAAATAATATCCCTCTTTCCTTTAAGAATGTGTTCCTTCGATTAGAACATCTCCCAAAATATTCATCGCTAGGAGTTCTTTTTATCGCCTTTAAGTGAAAGAATAATCTCTCGCTTTGTATTCGACATAACTTCTGAATTATTCATGCTAAACAACACCTTGATCGGAGAAGATTAGCTTCCCGTCTTCATTGTTCATTTTTAGAACTGCCGGCAAATAAAAAAGCTCATAAATGGCGATGTTGTTCAGATGGGTTTTAGTCACTACGTTTTCTGTAATCAGATAAAAATTTCAAATTCTTCTTCTTTTACCGGAAGAGTATTTGCATATGTAGAAGACATTTTAATTATATTTGTATTCATAAAAAACTCAGCAGTTTTTTTTTTAATCATGTGAGAACATGATGTTGTTTCGGTTTGAGGCTTTTTTTTGAAGCCACAAAATGCGTAGGCAAAAAAATTGACGATTGATCATTTTGGAGTTTTTTGCTTTTGGGGTTATTAGAAAATAATGTAAAATGTTGTCGTATTTGGCAATTTATCACCAACTAATGTTGCAACATGATTTTTCCAAATTATTCATTCTCTGAATTCTTCAGTTTTCATCAGTACATCAGTGTTTCAGTTTTAGGGTTATTAGAAAATAATGCAGAAGGTTGTCGCATTTGGCGATTCATCACCAATAAAGTTTCAACATGATTTTTCCAAATGATTTATTCTCTGAATTTTTCAGTTTTCATTAGTTTTTCCTTTTTAGGGTTATTAGAAAATAATGCAGAAGATTGTCGCATTTGGCGATATATCGCCAGCTAAAAATTCAACATGATTTCCAAATGATGCATTCTCTGTATTCTTACGAATTGCCTTCATTTATTTAAGTCATTAACCAGTTTTAACCAGTTTGAAACAATCATTTGACTATCAGATTACGCATGCCTCGGTATTTCGAAAAATGATGTCCCTCCCTTATCTGAATTCAATCGAGTTGCAAAACTTTGTTTGCCTGCTAGAAAAATTGAAACTGATTTTTTTGTTTCAGTGTGTGCTAAAGAGGAATTAGAAGAGGTGTTTTAGACACTCCTGTCCCCTCAGCCATTATACGACATTTATTTGATTTCAAATACCGTGTCAATCTATTCTTATCTAGCTAAATAAACTCCAATCCGTTAGGTTCTCAAAAAATATATTCAAGGTAACTAATTATAACAGCCATTTTCCTTAGAAGAATTTCCGCCATCAGTTATAATAATTATAGAGGGTAAATCTATAAAATAATGTTGCTTCTCAGCAAGGATAATTCAGTCACTGGGAAGACTGCTTTACGATGAGCGCTGCTGAATCAGTAATTCCAGAGCTTATCGACAAACTTGACGAGCTGCCGATAAAACAGATAATACTAGAATTTTCCAGAAGTTTTGCGAGAGAGCCAGTAGGAACCGAGGTAAGCCTGAATGCTCTAGATTCTTCTCTACCGATTTCTGAGAATTATGAAACCCTTGTAGTGGTATCTTAATAAGTCATAAGTCACTAGACATAGGCGATCACTTTTTGTATAGTGGGTGTGTTACGAGGCTTCCGACCAAAAGGACCCGAGGTCTATTCCGAGCCAACACCATCTATTATATTGGTGAGCCGAACGTGATTTTAATACGCAATGAACCATCAACCTCCATACAACCTTCGTGACGTCCTTTACCGGTAGCAAACTTTGTCGCCAGTCACAATACTTGGTGCAATAAAATCTTTCATTGTCGAATAAAACACCTGGCTCGATTAAAACGTTGATCATCTGGGAAAAATAATTGGTGTGATAACATTGTTCGTCTCACATCAGACTAACTGCAGGAGGAGTATTGCAGTGGCATCCTAATAAGTCAGTAACAAGCCACTAAACATCGGTGATCACTTTTTGTATGATGGATATGTTACAAAGCTTCCGGCCAAAAGGTTCCGAGTTCTATTCTGAGCCAACACTACATCTACACCCCAACAGAAGCTGAATATAGTGTTATATTAAGTTGCGGAAAGAGTGTTGATTGGTTTAAAGTTGCATACTGTAAGCTGTGTGCCGAATCCAGGAATTTATTATAGAAACAGCATCGAGTCATGAGAGGAGTTGCCATTTGAGTGGTTGTGAGTCGGCAATTGGATACAGTTAAAGCAAGGAAACAGATGAGAAGAATTGCAGACGTTTGGTGAGGCCGTAGAGAGAAGCTACAAAGATTCCCTCCTCCTGCTGAATTCTATCTGGACGCTTTGTGTGCTGTGACTGTTATTACTACCGATTACTACTTGTGTGTCACTGTTTGCTGTAATATGCTGCTGTGTTTTGCTTGTGTATGTCTCAGCTATGTATTTGTTATCTGTGTATTCTTGTCTTCGTGTTAATAAAAGTAGTCGTTTGTTACTGTGGCCTGCTGATTGTGTTTCTTCATTCACTAACAAATCGAAAAAACTCCGAATTCATAAAAATATTATCTAATAATATTGAAAAAAAAAACAATAATACAAAAAACAGTATTTATAATACAATAATAGAAAATAACAAACTATAACTAATACAAAAATTTAAAAAACGGAATTGTAAACAATGGTAGTAGTTCTTTCTTTCTTTATTTCCTATCAAGAACATAAAATTGAAGGCTTTTTCGTATTAAATGTTCTCGCCTTAAACAAAACAAATTTAACATTTCTAAATAATATATACTGTTCACAAAGACTGCGAGTCATTGCTTTTCAAAATTATTTTAGCATTTCATTTACGAACAGCATACATTGATAGTTCACAATTGTAAAATATTATTGAGAGTTACTTTTCATAAATAAATGAAGCACGTCGATTAATTTTCATGAATATGTTCTATCTTTGAAAGCACCTTTATGCTACAAATTCGGCTTAGGTTTATCTGTTTAGCTGCCTTTAGACTCTCTGCATTTATCGTTTCCCGACTGAATACACTCCCTAAGGCCGATTATCATAATCCAACCGTATTATCGAAATGCCTGACTTCAAAATAATCTATTTTTAACGCATAAATTCAATTGCTTTTCAAATGAAACAGTTTGCTTAGAGCATTCGCCATTTAGGCGGATTAAAAACGCCTAGCAACAGGATATTTTAAAACTGCAAATCAAGTATTTCTTCCTAACAAATAAAATTTGTGCTTTATCAATATTATTTATATACTCCTTTTTTATTCTTCGATTACAAAGATGAACAGCCGTGTAAGCGGGACTGGTGAACTTTAAACCCGTCGAGGCCAAATGTCATTCCCTTGGAATGGTATGAAGGTTTGTAGAGGGGTTGCCATCTCAGGTGTCGTCCTCGTCATCTGACTGCGGTTCGAAATTATGAGGTTTGTCAAAAACTAATGCTACTGCTTATTTAAAACTGGACGTTAATATTGTCTCGAAGATTCAAATAAACACACCGTCGGCTTTCAACTAACAAACAAGTTTATTGAAGGAAAGTAGCCACTTGCAACTTTACAAGGTCAAGAAGTTGCCTACGACTATTGGGTATCAGCTTTTATACACGAACAGAAGATTCGAGAAACAACTAATTGACGTAACAAAGAAGGGTCTAGGACGTCAGAGAACATAAGGAAACAAACTAAGATTCCATACTTTGGATATAACAGATAAGCTAAAATTCCATACTTTGGATATAACAGATAAACTAAAAATCTATAATTTGGATGCAACAACCATGGCAAGCATCGAACTCGCAAACTCTGGCTTTGGATCGCATGCTTTGGCCATTCGGCCTCTTAGCTCGCGGCACGTTTGCTTTATGTGGCAATATAACTAAACTAAAACCTTTATATTCTATGCACTTTAATATGAATTGCTGTTTCTTACAAAATCTATTGCCTTTTATGAAATATATTCACATAATCAAACTAAGGCAATATATTAAAATCTATATAGGAAAAAATATGCTCAATGCAAGAGAAAACTCAAACGAAAATTTCGTGTTCGCTTTACTACGGGAGGGTTTAATTTAGTTTTTGAAGATTTTTACCCTCATCCGAGCATCGGGGGGTGGGGTAAAAATTATTCCGCTTGAGGCCTTTTCTACATTTTTTTTCCTGATGGAAATATAAAAGTTTTGATAAATCTATCCCAGTTTAAACATATTTACCATTCGAATATTGATTACTTTTTGTCCTTTCTACATATTTAATTAAGAATATAAAGAAAATTCATTCGCAGAGGAATAAGATAAGTTTAAGAATTTAATTAAGAATATAAAGAAAATTCATTCGCAGAGGAATAAGTTAAGTTTAAAAATTTAATTAAGAATGGATGAAAATTCATTCCCAGAACTACTTTGGTATTTTTGGTACCTTATCTTTGCTTAGTAAAATATTTCAAAAATTTGTTCCTGAATACGCAAATTCTTAAAGTCTGACTTGTAGCTCAAATGAGGATGGCGCACACACATTAGGTTACACCACCCCTTTTTACGTGGAGGGTGGAGCACTTTCACACGCCTAATAGATAGAATACAGAAAGAGGAAACACATGCTCAAACCCGGAACGAACAGAGCAAGACCCTTTACTTCTATGCCAGGACGAAGAAGAAAAATCAAAAATTTGATTGATATGGAGTATAAAAAGTAATTCTATGTTTCAAAAAACATATTAATGTAAACATTTACGTAACCGTAGAAGAATTTAATTTCAAGTATCTAAGAAAGTTTTACTTAGTTTCTTTAAGTGACACAACTAAATGTAGTGCGAGCTAATTTGCTGTAGACATTACCATAATTAATTTAAACTCCATCTCAAATCGGAACTGGCCAAGTCCGTGATATGGAAAAAGGTTTGATTGCAACAAATATAGACTTTCATTGCCAGAAAACAACTCTTTCATTTTTTTTTCTTTGGAATTCAGAATTCGTTTACAAAAAAAAAAATTGTTTAAAAAATAATAACAAGGAGAATACAGAAGAAAATGATTCTTTCTTTCAGAATAAATAGTTCTTATTGCTTCTTAAAGAAGACTACTTGCTCTAAATTCTGATTGAAGAAAAAATATTTACAATACTACTTAACAAATTAAATATACATGAAATAATCAAAACTTTAAAAGAAAACGAAGTAGTGTTGACACCACTTTAAAAAAAATAAATTTACCATTATAAAAAATAATAAACCATTATAAAAAAAAAAAGAGGAACAAAAATCGTTCTAGAAAATTTCAAATATCGAAATCAGTTTTACACAGTTTCTTTAAATGACATATCCAGATACAAGCTGGTAAGTATTCATGCTTTAACTTAATCATTTAATTCGAGTACATTTTATTTGAATTACTTTTTTCCAAAAATAAAATGGGGAAAACAAAAGAATTCTTACAAAAACAATGTTTACAATTATAAAGTCTTGAATTTTCAGAAACGATTTATCTAAATTATTCAGCTTGAGGCCTTTTCTATATTTTTTCATAACGGAAATATAAACGATAAATCTCTCGCGATTTAAGCGCTCTTAACATTCGAATGTTGATTATTTTTTACACTTTCTGCACGCAGAAGAAAAATCAAAAACTTGATTGATATAGAGTATAAAAAGTAGTTCTATATTTCAAAAAACATATTAATGCAAAAATTTACATCCTTGTAGAAGAATGCAAAGAAATGTATGTTTTTAGAAAAGTATTTCTAGAAAATTTCAAATAGCTAAATCAGATTAACATACACTGATGAAAAAAAAAATCCCAACACCAAGAAAAAATTATTGTACAGTAATGAAATTTTTGGAATACATTTGTCTATGGAACATATTTAATTGATTAAAGTTTCAAGATCACAGGTAGAGAAATTGGCGAGAAGAGCCATTTCAAATGTGAAATGTTGGTACATTAGTAACCGGTGTAACCACCAGATTTTTTAAAGGAAGAATGCAAACGTGCATGCCTTGTGTCATAGAGGTGTCGGATATCAGCTTGTGGGATGGAGTTCCATGCCTGTTGCACTTGGGCGGTCAATGCAGGGACGGTTAATGCTGGTTGTGGATGACGCTGGAGTTGTCGTCCAATAATGTCACATACTTGCTCGATTGGAGAAAGATCTGGTGATCGAGCAGGCCAAGGCAACATGGCGACACTCTGTAGAGCATGTTGGGTTACAACAGCGGTATGAGGGAGAGCGTTATCCTGTTGGTAAACACCCCCTTGAATGCTGTTCATGAATGGCAGCACAACAGGTTGTATCACTAGACTGATGAACACATTTGCAGTCAGGGTACATGGGATAACCACGAGAGTGCTCCTGCTGTCATACGAAATTGCTCCCCAAACCATAACTCCAGGAGTAGGCCCTGTGTGTCTAGGCCGCAGTCAGGACACTAGCAAGCGTTCACCTGGCCTCCTTCTAACCAACAAACGACTATCAATGCGACCAAGGTAGAACCGGCTTTCATCAGAAAACACAACAGATCTCCACTCCGTCCTCCAATGAGCTCTAGCTTGACACAACTCACGTCACAAACGGCAGTGGTTTGGAGTCAGTGGAATGCACTATACAGGGTCCTGGCTCAGAGCTGTCCTTGAAGTAACCGATTTGTAACAGTTCGTTGTGTCACTGCGGTGCCAACTGCAGCTCGACTTTCAGCTGCAGACGCAGTACGATTAGCCACAGCCATACGACGGTCTTCCCTCTCAGTAGTTTTCCATCAGTGTAGTTTCTTCAAATGACATTTAGAATTAACTTACTAACTTAACACTTCAATGCGAGGAAATTTTATTTAAATTACTTTTTTTTCAAAAATGAAATGGGGAAAATAAAAGAATTCTTGCTAAAAACAATGTTTACAATTATAAAGTCTTAAATTTTCAGAAACGAATTATCTAAATTATTCCGCTGGAGGCCTTTTCTACATTTTTTTCTTGACGGAAATATAAAAGTTCTGCCAAATCTCTCCCGGTATAAACATTTTTACCATTCGACTATAGATTATTTTTTATCCTTTCTTCATATTTAATTAAGAATTTAAATGGAAGAAAATTCATTCGTAGAACATCTTCGGTATTTTCTTACCTACCGCTTAGTAAGAAATTTCAAAAATCTATTCGAGAACTCGTAAACTCTTCTTATTTTTAAACTTCTCTGCTTTTTTTAATGATAAAATAGAAAATGCTGTATCAAAAATCGCCAAAACGATTTTTAGACGCTCAAAGTCACATTTAAATTATACAACGAAAAAAAAAGAATATTCCTAAATACTTTCATGAAAGAAAATATTTTTCTTAATAAGAAAGTCAAAAACAAGAATAAAAAAAACTCCCAGAAATGTTAGGTATTTTCGATTTAAGAAAAGTAATTGAATTTTCTTACTTAAACCAAATTCTACTTCTCGGAGTTTTCTAATTATTTTTTCGCCCTCTGTTAACTTTAATGAATATTTCCGATTCTTTCTCGCTTATTTTAAAATAGGAAAATAAATACATATTCCCAACACAAGTAGCGAATGCAATTTTTAATAATAAATACGGTAACATCTATTGAATTTCGTGTCACTCTAAAACTCAAGTTTTTTGGAAGTTGAGTGTTTTCCATCACAGAGAATTTTCACGTATTAAAAAAAGGAAGTTTACTATGAAATTATTTATTATATTTTTCGAGTAATCTTTTTTGTGTTTTCTACAGTATTTGTTGCTTGCGATTTCTTGAAAATGAATTTATCAATAATAAATATGTTTGCTTTTAATTGTAAAACATGTTTACGCAATTTCATAACTCTCTATAACTTAAACTTCCAACATAAATGGCTAAATGGAAAATGTGAGCTTAAATTATTGAAATTTGTAAGAATTATTATTATCACTTTCTGTTTATTCTGGATGGAGAAGAATTATCACAAACCTGATTAGCATTAAATGTAAAAAGGAGCTCTATATTTCAAAAACCACATAAATGCAAAAATTTACATATTTGAAGAAGATGTAAAGAAAAGTATATATAGAAAATTTCAAATATCTAAATCAGTTTTACATAGTTCCTTTAAATGATATTTCAGATACTAGATGGTAAGTATTCATTCGTTAACTTATTTACTTAACGATTTATTTTGCATAAATTTTATTTAAAGTTACCTTTTAAAAAAATTTAAATGGGGAAAACAAGAGAATTTATACTAAAAACAATGTTTACAGTTATAAAGTGTTGAGTTTTCAGAAACGAATTATCTAAATTATTCAGCTTGAGGCCTTTTCTACATTTTTTTCCCGACGGAAACATAAACGTTTTGACAAATCTCTCGAGGTTTAAACTTTTTACCATTCGAATATTGATTATTTTTTATCCTTTCTACAAATTTAATTAAGAATTTAAATAGAAGAAAATTCATTTGCAGAACTTCTTTGGTATTTTCGTACCTTATCTCCGCTTAGTAAGAAATTTGAAAATTTTATTCGGGAATTCCCAAATTCTTCTTATTTTTAAACTTCTCGACTTTTTTTAGTGTGTGTGGTAAATTAGAAAATGCTGTATCAAAAATTGCCAAAAATGTTTTTCAGACATTCGGAGTCACATTTTAATTATAGAAGTGAAAAAAAGAACATTCCTAAATACTTTCAAGAAAGAAAATCTTTTCCTTCATAAGAAAGTCAAAAACAAGATTTAAAAAAACCCAGCAATGTTATGCATTTTCGATTTAAGAAAAGTAATTGAATTTTCTTACTTTAAACCAAATTCAGCTTCCCTGAGTTTTCTAATTATTTTTTGGCCCTCTGTTAACTTTAATGAATATTTCTCACTCTTTCTCGCTTATTTTAAAATGGGAAAATAAATATAAATTCCCAACACAAATAGCGAATACAATTTTTAATAATAAATACGGCAATGTCTATAGAATTTCGTGTCACTCTAAAACTTATGTTTGTTGAAAAGTTGAATGTTTTCCATCACACTGAATTTTCACGAATTAAAAAAAAAGGAAGTTCAATATGAAATTATTAATTAAATTCTTCAAGGAAACTTTTTTGCGTTTTCTACGGTATTTAATGTTGTTTGCGATTTCTTACAAATGAATTTACCAATAACAAACCTGTTTGCTTTAAATTGTAGAATATGTTTATGCAATTTTATAACTTTCTATAACTTTAACTTCCTACATAAATGGCTAGATGGATAATGTGAACTTAAATTATATAAATTTATAAGAATTTTATTTTCTATTTATTCTACATGCAGAAAAAAATTAAAAAACATGATTGATATGGAGTATAAAATGGTAGTTCTATATTTAAAAAACATATTAATGCAAATATTGACATAATTGTAGAAGAATGTAAAGAAATATATACAAAGAAAAGTATATCTTGAAAATTTCAAATATCTAAATCAGCTTTACATCCTTTTTTTAAATGACATATCAAGATACAAGCTAGTAAGTATTTATGCGTTAACTTAATCATTTACTTAGCTTAAATTTTATTTAAATTATTTTTTTTTTTTCAAAATAAAATGGGGAAAAGAAAAGAATTCTCGCTGAAAACAATGTTTTCGATTCTAAAGTCTTGAGGTTTTAGAAACGAATTATCTAAATTATTCAACTTGATATCTTTTCTACATTTTTTTTTACGGAAATATAAACGGTTTGAGAAATTTCTTCCAGTTTCTACGTTTTTACCGTTAGAATGTTGATTATTTTTTTTATCCTTTCTACATATTTAATTAAGAATTTAAATAGAAGAAATTTCATTCGAATAACTTCTATGCTATTTTGATACATTTTCTTCGCTTAGTAAGAAATTTGAAAAATATATTCGCGAATTCATAACTTCTTATTAAAATTAATTATTCTTAACTTTTGTGAAAAAATAGAAATTGCTGTATCAAAAATCGCCAAAAACGGTTTTTAGACGCTCAAAGTCACGATTTAATTATAGAACGAAAAAAAAAATATTCCTAAATACTTTCAAGAAAGAAAATCTTTTTTCTTAATAAGAAAGTCAAAAACAAGATTAAAAATACCCAGCAGTGTTATGTATTTTCGATTTAAGAAAAGTAATTGAATTTTCTTACTTAAAACAAATTCATCATCTCGGCGTTTTTTAATTATTTTTTGGCCCCCTGTTAACTTTAATGAATATTTCCCACTCTTTCTCGATTATTTTAAAATTGAAAATAAATACTAATTCCCTACACAAATAGCGAATGGAATTTTTAATAATAAGTACGGCAGCATGTATTGAATATCGTGACACTCTAAAACTCAAGTTTTCTGAAAGTTGAATGTTTACCCTCAGAGAGAATTTTCACGTATTAAAATAAAAAATGAAGTTTAATATGAAATTATTAATAAAATTCTTCGAGGAATCTTTTTTGCGTTTTCTACGGTATTTAATGTTGTTTGCTATTTCTTTTAAATGAATTTATCAATAATAAATTTTTTTTTAATTATAGAATATTTTTATGCAATTTCACAACTCTCTATAATTTTAACTTCCTACATAAATGGCTAGATGGAGAATGTGAGCTTAAATTATTGAAATTTCTAAGAAATATTATTACCACTTTCTGTTTATTCTGGTTGGAGAAGAATCATCACAAACCTGATTAATATGGAATGTAAAAAGTAGTTCTATATTTCAAAAATCATATTAATGCCAAAATTTACACATTTGTAGTAGAATGTAATGTATATTATAGAAAAGTATATAAAGAAAATTTCAAATATCTAAATCAGTTTTACATAGTTTCTTTAAATGATATATCAAGATACAAGATGGTAAGTATTCATTCGTTAACTTATTAACTTAAGGATTTAATTCGCTTAAATTTTATTTAAATTACTTTTTTAAAAAACTTAAATGAGGAAAACAAGAGAATTCATACTAAACACAATGTTTACAGTTATAAAGTGTTAAGTTTTCAGAAACGAATTATCTAAATTATTCCGCTTGAGGCCTTTTCTACATTTTTTTCTCGACGGAAACATAAATGTTTTGACAAATCTCTCGAGGTTTAAACTTTTTAACATTCGAATATTGATTATTTTTTCATCCGTTCTACATATTTAATTGAGAATTTAAATAGAAGAAAATTCATTCGAATAACTTCTATTTTCATACCTTATCTTCGCTTAGTAAGAAATTTGAAAAATGTATTCGTGAATTCTCAAATTCTTCTTATTTTTAAACTTCTCGGCTTTTTTGTGATAAATTAGAAAATGCTGTATCAAAAATCACCAAAAGCGTTTTTTAGACGCTCAAAGTCACATTTTACTTATAGAACGAATAAAACAGAATATTCCTAAATGCTTTCCAGAAAGAAAATCTTTTTCGTAACAAGAAAGTCGAAAACATAAGAAAAAAAACCTAGCAATGTTATGTATTTTCAATTTAAGAAAAGTAATTGAATTTTCTTACTTAAACCAAATTCAGCTTCTTTGAGTTTTCTAATTATTTTTTGGCCCTCTGTTAATTTTAATGAATATTTACCACTTTTTCTCGCTTATTTTAAAATGGGAAAATAAACATAAATTCCCAACACAAATAGCAAATGCGATTTTTAATAATAATTATGGCAATATCTATTGAATTTCGTGGCACTCTGAAACTCAAGTATTCTGAAAGTTTAATGTTTTATATCAAAGTGGATTCACGCGTATTAAAAAAAGAAGTTTAATATAAAGTTATTTATTAAATTCTTTGAGTAATCTTTTTTGTTTTTTCTATCCTCTTTAATGTTTTTTGCTATTTTTTTCAAATGAATTTATCAATAACAAATTAGTTTGTTTTATAATATAGAAAATTTTTATGCTATTTCATAACTCTCTGTAATTTTAATTTCTTACTTAAATGGCTAAGTGGATAATGTGAGCAAAAATTATTGAAATTTGTAAGAATTATTATTATTATTTCCTGTTTGTTCTGGATGGGGAAGAAAAATCAAAAACATGATTGGTATGGAGTTTAAAAAGTAGTTCTGTATTTCAAAAGACATATTAAAACAAAAATTTACATAATTGAATAAGAATGTAAAAAATTGTGTATTAAAGAAAAATATATCAAGAAAATTTCAAATACTTATGTCAGTTTTACATAGTTTCTTCAAATGACATATCTAAACACAAGCTGGTAAGTATTCATGCATTAACTTATTAACTTATTCATTTAATTCACGTAAATTTTATTTAAATTACTTTTTTTTCGAAAACAAAATATGAAAAACAAAAGAATTCTTGCTGAAAACAATGTTTACAGTTCTAAAGTCTTGAGTTTTCAGAAACGAATTATTGAAATTATTCCGCTTGAGACCTTTTCTACATTTTTGCCTGACAGAAATATAAACGTTTTGACAAATTTCTCCCGGTTTAAGCGTTTTTACCATTCGAATATTGATTATCTTTTGTTCTTTCTGAATGCAGAAGAAAAATCAAAAACATGATTAATATGGAGTATAAAAAATAGTTCTATATATCAAAAAAGCTTATGAATGCAAAATTTGCCTAATAGTAGAAGAATGTGAAGAAAAGTATGTCTAGAAAATTTCAAATATCTGTCAGTTTTACATAGTTTCTTCAAGTGACATATCTAAATGTAGTGCAAGCTAATTTTCTCTAGATTTCAACAAAATTAATTTAGACTTCATCTCGCATTGGATCTGGCCTATTCCATCATATGTAAAAAGGTTTGCCTAAAATAAACATAGACCTTCTTAGCCAACACAACTTCTTCCTTTTTTCATTGTTTGGAATTCAAAATTCGTTTCAGAATCCGTTTGAATTCAGAATTCATTTCGTTTCAAAGTTCGTTTTGTCAGAATTCAGAATTCAAATTCTTAAACACAAAAATTGTTTAAAATGGAATAACCAGGAGATTACAGAAGAAAATGATTCATTCTTTCAGAATAAATAATTCTTATTGCTTCTTAAAGAATACTAGTTCTCTGAGCTCTAATTGAAGAAAAAGAATTCACAATAAAATATAATACTATTTAACAGATTAAATATACATAAATAATCAAAACTTTAAAAGAAACAGAATTTGGTGCTGCCACCACTTTTTAAAATATTTACAATAACAAATAAAGGACCAGAAATCGTTCCGCAATGGAGAGCCACAATATAATTACAAGCTGGAAAGCATTCACTTATTAACTTAACTATTTAATTAGCGTAAATTTTATTTAAATTTCTTTTTTCGAAAATAAAATGGTGAAAATAAAAGAATTCTTGCTTAAAACAATGATTACAATTATAAAATCTTGAATTTTCAGAAACGAATTATCGAGATCATTCCGCTTGAGGCCTTTTCTATGATTTTTTTTTCCTAACGGAAATATAAAAACCAATTCTGTATTTAAAAAAAAACATATTAATGCAAATATTGACATAATTGTAGAAGAATGTAAAGAAATATATACAAAGAAAAGTATATTTAGAAAATTTCAAATATCTAAATCAGTTTCACATAATTTCTTATCAAGATACAATCTGGTAAGTATTCATGCATTAACTTAATCATTTAATTCGAGTAAATTTTATTTAAATTACTTTTTTTTCAAAAATAAAATGGGGAAAACAAAAGAATTCTTACTAAAAACAATGTTTACAGTTATAAAGTCTTGAATTTCCAAAAACAAATTATCTACATTATTCCGCTCGAGGTCGTTTCTACATTTTTTTTCCTGACGGAAATATAAACATTTTGACAAATCTATCCTGGTTTAAACGCTTTTACCATTCGAATATTGATTATTTTTTCAATCCTTTCTATATATTTAATTAAGAATTGAAATGAAAGAAAACTAATTCGCAGAAGCTGCTTTGCGTACCGTATCTTCGCTTAGTAAGAAATTTGAAAAATTATTCTTGAATTCGCAAGTTTTTCTTGTTTTTAAACTTCTCGGCTTTTTGTGTGTGTGTGCGAGGTAAATCAGAAAATGCTGTATCAAAAATCGCCAAAACTGTTTTTCAGACTTATTGAGTCAAATTTTGATTATAGAAGATAAAAAAAAACAATATTCCTAAATACTTTCAAGAAAGAAAATCTTTTTCTTAATAAGAAAGTCAAAAACAAGATTAAAAAATCCCAGCAGTGTTATGCGTTTTCGATTTAAGAAAAGTAATTGAATTTTCTTACTTAAATCAAATACTACTTCTCGAAGTTTTCTAATTATTTTTTGGCCCTTGTTAACTTTAATGAATATTTCCCACTCTTTTTCACTTATTTTAAAATGGGAAAAAAAATATAAATTTCCCAACACAAATAGCGAATGCAATTTTTAATAATAAATACCGTAATATCTATTGAATGTCGTGACACTCTAAAACTAAAGTTTTCTGAAAGTTGAATGTTTTGCATCACAATGCATTTTCAGGTATTAAAAAAGAAGGAAGTTTAATATGAAATTATTAATTAAATTCTTCAAGGATACGTTTTGCGTTTTCTACGGAATTTAATGTTGTTTGCTATTTCTTTTAAATTTATTTATCAATAATAAATTCGTTTGTTTTAAATTGTAAAATATTTTTATGCAGTTTCATAACTCTCTAAAATTTTAATTTCCTACATTAATGGCTAGATGGATAATGTCAGCTTACATTAATGAAATTTATAAGAAATACTTAATGTTTAGATTAGTTTAATTATTTTAACGTCCCATTTTGAAGCAACACAAGGCTATTTTGAGACGGACTTCGTCAGTTTGAACCGCAGTCAAATGACGAGGACGACACCTGAACTGGCACCCCTTCTCCACACCAGCGGGAGGACGTTTGGTTTGATAGGTTTAACGTGCAAGCGACCCCCTCACACGACGGGTTTTTCCTGAAACCTTACCACCAGGCCACCGCAGCCAAGAAATAGTTAATGATTTTTAACTCCCCATTGAGAATCAATAACTGCTGTTAACTAGATAAAAAATATTTTAATGACTTCAGAAATTTGATTTCCATTTTTTTGCTCAAGTTAGAAGAAACTATCAAGAAACATTCAGTTAAGAATCAAACATAACGATTATTTCAATAATTTGCCACAAAATGCACAGATGTAAATGGTATTCTTTATGCTATTGAATGCAATTTTATTTTAATTGTAAATATTATCAAAAATTAAAGGTTTAGATACAAGCTATTAAGGTATCCGACTACGTTCAGAGGAAATTTTTTTTAAAAGTCGATTTTTTAAAAACTATTTAAAAATATGTTTTTAGATGTATTACCAATTATCATACAAAATACTATAAATACAGCAAAAGGATTTGAAAAAATAATATATTTTGAGAAGTAGGAAAATTGTTAGTAAATTTTAATGAAATTTAAACAAAACGGTTTATATTCTACACAAATTGGTAATGCAACAATCCTATTTTTTCTTTGTACACAAGTTATAGAATATAACGATGAATAAAATGAACCAAAATCTAAGAAAATGATGAGATGCCAAGAAGTGATAGGTAAAAATAATGCGCATATATGCATTTTTTCCATAAATTTTTCAGTTTAATTTTACTAAATACACCATTAAATGAAAAAGTATTTCACTAAAAATAATAGAATTTTTAGTTCATTTCATTGCCCACATTATTTGAAACACATCCTAACAGTTTTATGTAAATACCTCTATTACTTTTGGTGATATCATGTTAGTGGTAGAGAGCTTTTATGAAAATTAAAGTTTTGAGAAAACTAATAAAGATAAGTTTTAGCTGAAAAATACGTGACCCTGGATGATAGATCAGGTCTTCCTTTTCCTAGAAAAGATAAACCGTTTTCGGAAAGATGAAATTCTGTACAAGAAATAACAATAAGAAAAGACCACCAATGTGACAACATTGAGTGTTTCTAAAGTAGTCGGATGCCTTAATAACATTAAGCTATACATGCGGTTGACATTTCATTAATTGGTTTTTTCTCTTTATGAATCAAAGTGATCTGGAAATTCTGGATTCGAGTCCCGGTTCAGGTACTGTTGTCCTTCCTCTTTTCTATCTGTAAATGTGCCTTCCTGAAAAAAGAGCTCATGCCTGCGAATGAGTGATGTGGGAGTGACTAGGTCGTGCTCTTGGCCCTAGTTGGCGAAACTGAAAAAACAAGAGACTCTCACTCGACTTAAATCATTGGAAAATAACACTCAGTGGGCTTGCAACGTTGCAACATTACCCATGGCATTTTACAAACCCGCCGAACGGAAGTTGTCAGCGAATTAAGCCTAATATTATCAATATACATTGTTTAATATATATTAATATTATTATATTAATTACATTTTAAAATTATTTAAATTATATGAGCCGTTGACTCTTGGAAATATAATTCCTAGAATGCGATCACCGACACTACCTCTAAAATACCTCCCAATGATGAAATGCGTACAAAAGAATATGATGATTGTTGTTGTTGTTTTCAGTGGCACTTGTCATTAACAAGCCCACTGATAGCTAACAGCGATTTTAAGCCTAAATGAGCGTCCCTTGTTTTTCAGTAGCGTCAACTAGGGCCAAGACTACGACTTAGCTACCTCATGCGTCAAATTCACTTACACAACCCCTTTTTACAGAGGGCACATTCACACCACTCACTGATAGAACACAGAATAACAACCACGCCCGAATCGGAACTCGAGCCAGGGACGCCCCGTTCAAAGGGAAGATACGCTGCCCCTTAGCCAGGATGCCGACGGCATGACATAAGTCACAAAAACAACAAAACCAACTGATGTAGCTCAGGCGTAACTTCAAATTTAATTTAAGAATTCCTGAAATAATAATTGCTAATAGCATATACAAATAATTAATTGTTCGTGTCCCTCGCCTCGGAAGATATTGATTCAAACTGTCACTAAAGTGTTATCAACAACTCGTAACACCTTAACTAATTATCTGTGTTTAAAATATTCTAAAATTTGAATGGATTGACAGATTGATGTACAGCTGAAAATTTGAAATTTAATTCAAGGATTTCAGAAATAATAATTCCTTATAGCATTTTCAAATAAAAAGTTGTTTTATGATGATTCGTTGATGATTTAATTCAAATTATCAATCGTTCGTATGATGTTGATTCAAACTGGCGTTTTGATCTACGGTGACATTAAAATCTACGAAACGCTAATGAAACCCTTTCTGAAACATGGCTAAAAATTGACATAATGGTGTAGCTCAAGCGAAACTTGAAATTTACTTTAAGAATTTCTGAAATAATAATTGCTAATAGCAAATACAAATAATTAATTGTTCATGGCATTTGCCTCGGAGGATGTTGATTCAAACTGTCATTTTGATCTACGGCGACATTAAAACCTACAAAAGCCTAACGAAATCCATTTCTGAAACAAAGCCTGAAAATTGACAGAATGATATACAACAGGGTGGTCCGGTCCGACAGAAGATTTCTGGAAGACACAAAACAAGTTTCTCCACAACGAAAACAACATAACGCAATCATTCCGCCAAACCTGCTAATCAAGTGTAACTTTTATCAGATTTACGAATTACGATAACAAAATTCTGACCTTAATGACGCCGAACCAATTTTTGAGATAGGCAGAAGTGGAATTTTCGCTTGGAAAGTTCTGTCCGCCGCCATTAAGTTCATCAACAGAACGGAAAGCATAATTAGGGGAGAAGGGAAACTTTGTTTCAATGCTATGTGACTGATGCCAGGGAACGCGAAACAGTTGAGAAATTAAGTTTCCAGCCTCGTGTGGGGCGTAATGGGGCGCAGGAGGTCACAGAAAGAGAGAGCAAATGAATACCGTTTTGCACCACGCAGAATGAGGTTTTTACAATTTTAAAACATCACTCTGGAAGTTTGAATGATAAATTGGATAATGTGTTTTCGTTTCCTTGTTTGCACTGAGGAGAAATAATTGAAAATGAATCCGGTGTATTTTAAATAGTTTAAAAAAAATTCTGGAAAATTCATTTTTAAGATATAATAGAGTAGAATTTACGGTAAAACATATATTTTGTTTTATAAACTACCTGGAGAACCTTTAATATGTTTCTTAGTTTCACAACACTATTTTAAAACTGTTATTTTAATAATTAAATACAACTATCTTTGAATGATTAAAATTCTCTTATTTTAATGTATAGTTTTTGGTCACAGTATTAAGTTTTTTCAATTCGTTTATACATAAGACAATTCAAATCACTAAAACTGTGAACCATCATCTGAATGTAATTCGAACTAGTGAAGAAAACGGGACAATAAAAATTTGGACAGACAGTCTTTTTTGCTAGCAGTACAAGATCCCCATTCTCTTCATCAACTCGCCCGTGACATTGAGTCCCTTCTCCTCCAAAACCCAAATATCCTCTTAAGATGGATCAAATCCCATGCTGGTTATCGGGGTAATGAAGGAGCAGATATTCTTGCAAAAGCAGCTATTATTGAAGGTGTTCCATTGGAAGCTCCAAAGCTCCAAAAGTGTCATCTTAAAAAGCACCTGCAGAAAATATTTATACAAAAATGACATAATCTTTGGGATACTAGAAATACGGGTCGTTCTGTTTATAAATTCATCAAAACAGTAAAATTGCAACCACTCTCCTGGACTCATGAAGAAATCCTGTTTGTTACAGGACATGGCCCTTTCCCGTCTTTTCTTCACCGCTTCCATCTATCAGCAAATGATTACTGCTCGTGTGGAGAAATCGGCGATCCCTTTCACGTTGCGAAATCTTGCCTTTTTACTCTTTCATGGTACCTCAGAAAACCCTCATCATCGCTAGAAAGTCTGTGATACAAAAGAGCCCTTAGTAATCCTTCTTCCAAAAGTAGAATCATAAACATGATTAGATTCCTAATAGATCAGGGAGAGCTGCTTCAATTTGAGTAACTCTACTATCTCTTAGGACAACATTTAATACAGCTCGTACTTTATCCATAAGTTATTTTTCATCCCCCTCTCAATATTTTAAACTCTTTTGTGTATTCATACTGTATATTACTAGGCTCATTCATAAAGTTTCTTGTACTCAAGAAGTTCAGTCTAGCATTTATCATCACTTGCTATGCTGTGTTCTCATGTATTTAGTCATTTTTCTGTATCTTTCAAATTTATTGTTTTGTACTTTTTTTTGTTTATAAAGTCCGCCTACATTTATACCAAACCGGACAGGGGCCACATGAACTCTAGAAACGGAGGTGTGGTGTGGTGTTAAATGTTAAAAGTATCTACCAACTACTCGTAAACACTTGATAATGATTTGGATTTAAAATATTCCAAAATTTGAATGATAAATTCGACAATGTGTTTTCGTTTCCTCGCTTGTAGAGAGGAGACATAATTGAAAATAAATCTGGTGTATTTTGAATATTTTTAAAAAAATTAGGGGAAATTCATTTTTAAGATAGAGTGGAATTTGCTGTTAAACAGATTTTGTTCTATAAACGAGCTGGAAAACATTTAATAAGCAAAAACATCCCTCTGGAAGTTTCAATGATAAATTGGATGATGTGTTTTGTTTCCTCATTTGTACAGAGGAGAAATAATTGAAAATTAATTCAATGTATTTTAAAAAGTTTAAAAGAATTGGAGAAAATTCGTTTTTAAGATAGAGCGGAATTTGCTGTAAAACATAGAATTTGTTCTATAAACGAACCGGAAAACATTTAATAAGCAAAAACCTCACTCTGGAAGCTTGAATGATAAATTGGAAAATGTGTTTTGTTTCCTCATTTGTACAGAGGAGAAATAATTGAAAATAAATTCAATGTATTTTTAAAAGTTTAAAAGAATTCGAGAAAATTTATTTTTAAGATAGAGTGGAATTTGCTGTAAAACATAGATTTTGTTCTATAAACGAACCGGAAAACATTTAATAAGCAAAAACATCCCTCTGGAAGCTTGAATGATAAATTGGATCATGTGTTTTGTCTCCTCATTTGTACAGAGGAAAAATAATTGAAAATAAATTCAATGAATTTTAAAATGTTAAAAGAATTCGAGAAAATTCATTTTTAAGATATGATAGAGTGGAATTTGCTGGAAAAATATTGATTTTGTTTAATAAACTGTCTCGGGGGGGGAAAAATTTAATATGGAACTCAGTTTTACAAAACAATTTTAAATGTTCTTGACTGTTATTTTAATACTTAAATAAAACTGCCTTTTCTGGATTAAATTTCTCATTTTAATAAATAATTTCTGGTCACAATATAATTTTTTTTTCATTCGCTTATACATAAGACTATTCAAATCTCCAAAACTGTGAAGAATTATTTGAACGCAATTATTAGAATCTACCTACAATGCACTACACCATAGGTAATTATGTCTCTTTAAAATATTCTAAAAGTTCAATGGAGAAATAATGGAATCTGGTGTTTTTTAAATAGTTAAAAATAATTTGAGAAAAATAATTCATTTTAAAGATATAGTAGTGTGAGATTTGGGGTAAAATATGAAATTTGTTAATGTATTTTGTTGAATAAACGAACCAGAGGACATGGACCTCAGTTTCACAAAACCATTTTAAGACTGTTATTTCAATTCTTAAATACAACTACCTTTGAAATTAAAATTCGCTTACTTTAATATATAGTTTCTGGTTAAAGTATTGTTACTTTTTCAATTAGCTTATACATAAGACAACTCAAATCACTAAAACTGTGAACTATCAACTGAACACAATTATTATCATTGCTATTAGTTGTTGGTAACAACTGCATCTAAAGTGTTATCAATAACTCGTAACACCTTAACTAATTATCTGTGTTTAAAATATTCTAAAATTTGAATGGATTGACAGATTGATGTACAACTGAAAATTTGAAATTTACTTCAAAGATTTCAGAAATAATAATTCCTTATAGCATTTTCAAATAACCAGTTGTTCTATGATGATTCGTTGATGATTTAATTCAAATTATCAATCGTTCGTATGATGTTGATTCAAACTGGCGTTTTGATCTACGGTGACATTAAAATCTACGAAACGCTAATGAAACCCTTTCTGAAAGATGGCTAAAAATTGACATAATGGTGTAGCTCAAGCGAAACTTGAAATTTACTTTAAGAATTTCTGAAATAATAATTGCTAATAGCAAATACAAATAATTAATTGTTCATGGCATTTGCCTTGGAGGATGTTGATTCAAACTGTCATTTTGATCTACGGCGACATTAAAACCTACAAAAGCCTAACGAAATCCACTTCTGAAACAAAGCCTGAAAATTGACAGAATGATATACAACAGGGTGGTCCGGTCCGACAGAAGATTTCTGGAAGACACAAACAAGTTTCTCCACAATGAAAACAACATACGCAATCATTCGGCCAAACCTGCTAATCAAGTGTAACTTTTATCAGATTTACGAATTACGATAACAAAATTCTGACCTTAATGACGCCGAACCCATTTTTGAGATAGGCAGAAGTGGAATTTTCGCTTGGAAAGCTCTGTCCGTCGCCATTAAGTTCATCAACAGAACGGAAAGCATAATTAGGGGAGAAGGGAAACTTTGTTTCAATGCTGTGTGACTGATTCCAGGGAACGCGAAACAGTTGAGAAATTAAGTTTCCAGCCTCGCGTGGCGCGTAATGGGGCGCAGGAGGTCACAGAGAGAGAGCAAATGCAAGCAGTTTTGCCCCACGCAGAATGAGGTTTTTACATTTTAAAACATCACTCTGGAAGTTTGAATGATAAATTAGATAATCTGTTTTCGTTTCATCTTTTGTACAGAGGAGAAACATTGAAAACGAATCTGGTGTATTTTATATAGTTTAAAAGAATTCAAGAAAATTCATTTTTAAGATTTAATAGAGTGGGATTTTACAATAAAATATAAAGTTTCTTAATGGAATTTGTTTAGTAAACGTACCGGGGCTCATTTAATATGGACCTCAATTTCACAAAAACAATTTTAAGACTGTTATTTTAATACTTAAATACAACTACCTTTTTACGATTAAAATTCTCTTATTTTAACATATAGTCTGTGGTCACATTATTAATTTCTTTCAATCTGCTTATACATAAGACTATTCAAATCGCCAAAACTGTGAAGAATTACCTGAACGCAATTATTAGAATCTACGTACAATGCTCAACACCGTAGGTAATTATGTGGCTTTAAAATATTCTAAAATTTGAATAGAGAAATAATTGAAAGTAAATATGATGTTTTTTAAATCGTTTAAAAGAATTCGGGGAAAATAATTCATTTTAAGATATAATACAGTGATATTTGGGGTAAAATATAAAGTTTTTTAGAGGATTTTGTTTAATAAACGGACCGGAGAACATTCAATATGGACCTCAGTCTCACAAAACCATTTTAAGATTGTTATTTTAAAACAAATGAAATTAAATTAGAACGATTAAAAGTTTCTTATTTTAATGTATATTTTCTAGTTACAGTATTGTTATTTTTTCAGTTCCCTTATATATAAGGCTATTCAAATCACCAAAGCTGTGAACTATCATCTGACTGTAGTTAATATTATTGCTATTAGTTGTTGTTAACACCTGCATCTATGGTGTCACCAACAACTCGTAACACCTTAGGTAATTATCTGGCTTTAAAATACTCTAAAATTTGAATGGATAAATTGGATAATGTGTTTTCGTTTCCTCATTTGTACAGTGGAGAAATAATTGAAAATAAATCTGGTGTATTTTATATAGTTTAAAAGAATTCAAGAAAAATAATTCATTTGAAGGTATTGTAGAGTGAGATTTTGGGTAAAATATAAAGTTTGTTATTTTATTTTGTTTAATAAACAGACAGGAAATCGTTTAACATGTGCCTCACTTTTACAAAAAAAAGGTAGTGCTGTTTCTTTAATCTATACTTATAATAAAGCTCAATGTGTGTGTATGTGTGTGCGCGCGTGTGTGTGTGTGTGTGTGTTGGCGCTCTACAGGCCAGACCGTTGGAACTACAGCTACCAAATTTGGCACATGTATACCTTGGAGGTCGGGAATGTGCACCTCGGAGCCCTTTTTTCGAATTTTTAATTAGAATTTGAATTAATTAAAATTTAAGCGAAATTTCGACGTTTTTCCACTATAACTTCCGAAAATATCATTGCACAAACATGATTTTTATATCAATTTAAAGATAAAAAAATTAGCTTTCTAACGGTATCAGCTTTTGTAATTTATAATGTAAGCTTCTATTTTTAACGAATTTTTAAAGAAATATTTTAACCATGTTTTTTTTAGCACGTGACTGGATAAAATAAAATAAAACAATGCCGGAAGTTCAAATAAAAAAACAACAACTATCATCGCAAATCAAATCTAAAGAAATACAACTTTCAGCACGTGACTGGATAAAATAACATAAATATAAAATGTAATATCTTCTATAAAAATAAATGCAAGGCAAAGGATTCTAAGAAATCGTTTGCAATATTTATATCATTAATTCCATAAATTATCTTTATTTACAGTAAACCTGATTGAATTTAGACAGGATATGCATTGAAATCCCGACTTAATGGCATATTTATGTAATCGTTTGCAATATCTGTATCATTAATTCAATAATTTTTTCCCTTTTTCGCTTTCTTTAAAAAACATATTTAACATTTTGGCAATATCACCGAAAATTTTTTTTTAAATATTTTGGAAGCCTAATTTATAAATTATTAGAGCATTCAACTCAAAAAGTTTTTCCGAATAAAGTTACCGACTCTTTAACTACTAATAACTGAATCTTTTAACTTAAACTATTTCTTAAACTTTGGCTAAAAAATATATGATTTAATTGGAAATTTTAGAACGCATTACTCATGGCGAACCAGCTGGTCGCCAAAGGCGGCTAGTAGTTAAATAAATCTACGTTTGAACGATTAAAATTCTCTTACTTTAATATATAGACTCTGGTTATATTATTCATTTTTTTCAATACGCTTATATATAAAACTATTCAAATCACCAAAACTATGAACTATCATCCGATTGCAGTCATTATAATTTATCAACAACTCGTAACACATTAGGTAGTTATCTGGCTTTAAAATATTCTAAAAATTTTCATTCCAGCGCAAACCAGCAAAAATATTCTCAACTCAATTTTTATTTTCTCGTATACGAAGGAAATATTTTAATAATAACAAAATTCGACTCGAGATTTTGATTGCCCCGTTTTCGAAAAATACTTTGTAGAAAATATTTGTCTATCTGGGAACATGATAAAAATAAATAATAATAACAAAATTAATAGTAGAATTAATAGTTTTAATTAGTTAATACACCTATAAAACATAAGAAAGAAGAAAACATCAAAAAATAGAAGGCAAAATTGTTATTCCTTTTAAAATAAAACCCGGATTTCGAATTTCTCCTACAAGCAAAACTGAGAGTAGAAACATGTGTTTTTAGTAAATAATTTTTGAAATCAGGAAGGAAAAAAATTATTTTGCTGGGGGTCTTCTTTTATTTTTCGAGTAAAGGAAAACTCTTCCTTCTTATAACTTTACCTTGCAAAAAAATGCTCAGCAAAAAAACTCTAAAAAGGAAAAAAAAAAAAAAAAATGAAACTTTCTGAAAGAACTGGAGTAAGCCAAGTTGTTCTTTTGTAAAAGTTTATCCGATAACACATAGAGCTGCGCAGGGTCAGGAATCCCTTCACTTCAGTTCTCAAGAAGCAATGGATCGTTGCCACTCCCGTTCTCTTTAATTCAGCACATAAACTTGATGGGAAGCTTTCTTTTGATCAAGAAAGAACAAGTGTTGGCAGTAACAGTTTTATTGTTTCGTGGGATGGCATCGGACCTATCCTTAGAAATACTAAATTCCATTCTATATTTCTGAGAAAGGTTTCGGAGAGGAAAAAAATTATGTCCAAAAAAATTATTAGATGGGTGGAATTTTCTTTTTTTTTACCCAAGAAGAATTTTTTATTGCAGTGATAAAAACTCCAACTTAAGTGCTTTCATAGCCGCACTTTCACTCCCAAAAGCAAAATTAATGATTCTCCATTAAAACACGACCGAAAGTTTTAAGTAAATTAATTTCTTCAGGAATATTTCAGGAAAAGTTTTGGTAGATGCTTCTAAGCCTCATTATTACGAACATTGGAATCTAAATGACTCGATTCTTCTAATATAAAAATTCTCATTGAAAATCGATTTTTATAGTAATTTTTTATTTGAAAATGGATGAACATATATCACAGAGATTTTTAAAATACTACTTAATACTAGTTTTAATTTATAATTTTGATTGCTGTACTAATTGTACTAAATACCAGATTTAAAAAAAATTATATGTTGTATAATTCGATGATATTTACTGCATGGCAATAAAAAGGGAATTTTGAAATCAATTTTTCATTTATTTTCTAATGTTATTTATTTATTTTTAAATTTTCATGATAGTTAAATATTTTGGAGCTAAATTAATAATAAATAATTTAATTATTTTAAAGAAATGGGAATTTAATATACGCAGCAGTAACTGATTTTAGATTTTGAAAATTCCGATTATATTTATTATAAACAATTATATAATAAAGAATTAAAGTTACTTTTAAAAAAGTATAGTATATTAATAAAAGAATGATGTGAAATGAGAAATCTTAAAATTATTTAAATATGAAATATATTAATTGAAAATATAAGATTCATCATATAAATATCTCCTTATATTTAATAACCATTTCTTTTGTATTTATTTTCATTTATAAGTATTACAACACTTATGCTAGTATTTTGTACATATTTCATACAAAATATAAACATAGAGATATCATGAGCGCTTATGATTAAGCATAGAGATATCATATTTATAAGCATAGATATATTATGAGCGATTATGCATAAGCATAGTGATATCATATTTATATGCATAGAGATATATTTTAATGAGATCTTATTTTTTATTTTAGAATTTCTTCTGATACGTTGCACATCTCATTAATTGTTTATGTCATTACTTTTCAAAAAGATTTCATGTTGAATTACATATATAAATTTCTATCTGCGTGTGCAAACAATGCTTATAATTTACACGTAGAATAAAAACACTGTTTATGCATTTCTCTGTTTAAGGTATCCAACTACTTAAAAATATTGGTTATCGACCACATTGGCGATTTATTATTTCTTGTAGTTCAGAATTTTCTCTTTCTAAAACAGTTTATCTTTTCTAGGAAAAGCAAGGCCAGACCAATCTTACAGGAGAGTTTTAAACAAATCATATTTTACAGCTAAAATATATCTTTACTTTTCTCAAAACTCTAATTTCCATAATTTTTTTTAACCTTTAACGTGATATCTGAAAAACTAATAGAAATATTTACGTAAAACTCTCAGCGTGTGTTTTAAATAATATGGGAAATGAAAAGAACCAAACTTTTTACTCTTGGGGAAATACTTTTCCATTTATAAGTGTTTTTAGAAAATTTAAGTTGTGAATTCATGGAAAAATGCATGTATACGTATATTTTCACCAATAACTTCTTTGTATCTTCAACTTTTTCTTAGATTTTGGTTCCTTTCCTTCATTATTATATTCTATAACAAGTGTATAAAGAAAAATAGGATTGCTGCATTACCATTTTGTGTAGAATGTAAACCGTTTTGGCTGAATTTTATTAAAACTTATTACAAATTTTTCGATTTCTCAAAATATATTGTATTTTCAAATATTGTTTTAGTATTTACAGTGTTTATAATTCACAATACATATAAAAACCATAAATTGTTTTTAAAAAGTCCAATTTTTTCAGAAATTTCCCTTTGAACGTAGTTAGTAATGTATCCGAATACTTTAACACCTTTATAATACAGATTTACTGATTCAGCGTTCCTTAATAAGTTAAAGTATTGTATGATACAAGACTTCTCAATGCATTTTCTATAAAAAGCAAAGCAGGCGATCTGGCTTAGTGGTAGCGTGTCTTCTTACTGTTCTGGGCGTCCTGATTCCGGCAAGTTTGTTAGTCTGTGTTCCATATGTGATTATCTATACTTATAATAAAACTCAATGTGTTTGTGTTGGCCCTCTATAGGCCAGACCGTTGGACCTACAGCTTCCAAATTTGGTGCATGTATCCCTTGGAATGTGCTCCTCTGAGCCCTTTTTTCGAAATTTTTAGTTAGAATTGGAATTAATTAAAATTTAAGCGAAATTTCGACGTTTTTCCGTGATAAATTCCGAAAATATTATTGCACAAAACTGATTTTTACATCAGTTTAAAGATTAAAAAATTAGCCTTCTAATGGTATCAGTGTTTTAATGTATAAATTAAGCTTCTATTTTTAGCGAATTTTTAAAGTAATATTTTAACCGTGTTTTTTTTAGCACGTGACTGGATAAAATAAAAGTAAACAATGACGGAAGTTCAAATGAAAAAAAAAAAAAAAAAAAAAAAACAGCTATCATCGTAAATGAAGTCTAAAGGAATCCAACATTTAGTAAGTGAATGGATAAAATAAAAGAAACATAAAATATGATTCTTTCTAAAAAAATAAATGCAAAGCAAAGGTTTTTATAATTGTTTGCAATATCTAAATAATTAATTCAATAAAACTTCTTTATTTACGGTAAACCTGATTGAATTTAGACAGGATATGCATTGAAATCCCGACTTAATGGCATATTTCTATAATCGTTTGCAATATATGTATCATTAATTCAATAATTTTTTCCATTATTAAATGTGATATTTCCTAAAAATAAATGCAAAGCAAAGGTTTCCGTAATCGTTTGCAACATATAAATCATTTATTTAATAATTTTTTTCGCTTTTTCGCTTTTTTAAAAAAAACCATATTTAATATTTCGGCAACATCACCGAAAGAAAACATTTTTAATATTTTGGAAGCAAGGTTGATAAATTATTAGAGCATTAAACTCAAAAAGTTTTTTTGAATAAAGTTACCGACTCTTTAACTACTAATAACTGGATCTTTTAACTTTAACTATTTCTTAAATTTTGTACGGATTTTAAAGAAAAACTAACATACATTTTTTATCTATATTTATAATAAAGCTCAATGTGTGTGTGTTGGCACTCTACAGGCCAGACCGTGGGCTGTATAGCTACCAAATTTGTTACATGTACACTTTGGGGGTCGGTAATGTGCACCTCGGAGCACTTTTTTAGAATTTTTAAATTAGAATTTGAATTAAAGTTAATCTTTAGAACTTTCCGTCCATCTTAAAGAAAATATTAATTTCAGGCCAATCAATGCCCGTACTTACTTCAAGGCTAATGAATATGTGATTTAATGGAAAATTTGAGAGCGCATTACTTATGGCGAACCGGCTGGTCACCAAAGGTGGCTATTTATGAATATGTTCCCCTGTATAAAGCAGTTGCGTAAGCGAATGTGAAGCATGAAGTAGCTAAGTCGTACTCTTGGCCCTAAATGACGTTACTGAAAAACAAGGGACGCTGATTTAGGCTTAATATCTCTGACAGTGATCAGCGGGTAAGTGATCATCATTGTAAGCAGTAACAAACCAATGTTTTTATATTTTCAGGACTTCAAAACTAATTAACGTTAATTGTAATAGACCAATTAATAGATAATTCTTGCAAGAATGTTGCCCTCTCTTAACACTTTCTGACAAATTTCAGAAAAAATTGAATTTAAAATTCTGTATAATTTTTTTTATTTATTTAGGAAATATATTTAATTTTTATTTATTTTATATTCAATTTAACCCCTCCTTCCTTCTCGCTGCAGTGAAAACGACGGGGTGAAATTTCTACCTCTATTTCTCGCGCCCGTGATATTTCCAGGCTGGCGTATTCGAAAGTAATGCGCCAAAAATATTAAAACATTCTATTTCTTATGCCCAGAATCATGTTTATTTCTCAATATATACACCAGATGGCTGCCCTAAACAATTTGCTATGTTTTTAGAGATAGTTAATTTGTTTTAAACAAGATGTCAGCAGAAAGGAAACTCGGTACTATTGTCCTGATTGTGATGTTGGCCTGTGCATCTCATGCTTTAAAATGTATCACACAAGAAAAAATGACTTCTATTTATTTACATTATGTGTAAATGCAATAAAATGATTTTTGAATGCTTAAAACACATATTTTTTATTTTCTCTCTTTGTTGGAAAGCTAACATTCAGTCATAATAACCATGAATGTTGGCTTTTCCGATTTTTTGTTTTAAATTTCAAGCTAAAAATTAAAATAAAAAATTAGAACTGAATGCAAATATTGTTCATACACTCAGTTTTGTATAATGTTCTTGAATAAAAAAATAGGCACTTTTATGATCAATTTCTTCAAAATGATGCGACCTTTAAGGGGTTAATAATATAATTTAATATATTTAATTTTTTATTTATTTATTAAATATAAATATAATAATTATAATAATGAATAGCAAATTAGTAATTAATCGGCTATCCAAAATAAAAAAAATCACATTTTAATGCCGATAAAAAATATATTAAATATTTTTCCATTAAATTTATTTGCAATGGAATGTTCAAAAAAAGTTTCCTTTCAACCGCTGAAAGGAAAAACAAATTCTTTCTACTTTAACGAAACATCTGTAGCAGTATATATTCGAAATAATACGATAAACCATTTGAAAAGTAACAACATTCAATAAATTGCTTTCGCAATATATTTAATATAATTAATTTATTATTTAATTATTAAATATAAATTTCATAATTATAATAATGAATAGCAAATTAGTGATTAATCGGCTATCTAAAAGAAAAAAAATCACATTTTAATGCCGATAAAAATATATTAAAATATTTTTCCATTAAGTTTATTTGCAATGGAATGTTCAAAAAAAGTTTCCTTTCAACCACTGAAAGGAAAAACAAATTCCTTCCACTTTAACGAAACATCTGTAGCAATATATATTCGAAATAATACGATAAACCATTTCACCATTTCAAAAGAAACAAAACACTCAATAAAATTGCTTTCGCATTGAAGTTAGTCACACAGAAGAAATCCATAATTTCGAAGCCAAACTCCAAAAAACTCTGCACCTTCCATCAAAGTCTGGAATTGAAATAGCTCGAGGATTACAATGCATAGCTGCTCGTAGAAAAGCAGGCCTTCTATGACAAGGAAAATAAGAATGGGTGGATCTACGAGACAAGAGAGTTGGTGCATGTATCCAGCTTATCGATTGATGCAAAGTACCGTAGGACACAGCAGAAATATGTTAAGAAAACAACATTTGCTTTCATAGCCCTGAGGATGAGTGACGTACAAAAAGGAACCTGTTTCTTGTAGTATTTCGAAAAGAAAATAACCAAGGTCTGGGATCATTCATGTTATACTTTTCTTTCAATCATGGATTTTTGTTATATTTTATTCTTATTATATACCCTTTGTAACTCAGCAGTTGCTGCAGAAAATTGGATTTTTTTTTCAAAGGCATGTTGATTGTTCGTATAGAGTATGTTTTTTCTATGAAAACGTTCCAAAACAAATGGGTGGAGAACGGCTTGTTGGCAAGGAAATAAAAGATTTAACTTCATTTCCAAATTGTGATATTCGAAATCGATATATTATTTATCGAAATTTATAAAAAATTTAATTATTATGTTTTTTTATGAAAATACTTCAAAACAAATGGATTGAGAATAGTTTGTTGGAGAGAAAATAAAAGATTTGCTTTCATTTCTGAATTTAGGTAATCGAAATTGGTATATATTTTTTATCAAAATTTATAAAAATTTAATTATTATGTTAATAGAATTCATCACATTTTGATTGAATACATTTTTTTAATGTACATATTTGCCAAAGCGATAAAACAAAATTATCTTTTGGGTAAACTAATATATTTTGAATGATATGTTTTAAAAAAAGTTTGATATATATATATAAAGGTATATAAAAAGTTTGATATATGAAAGAATGATATATTTTGAGAAGATCTTTGATTATAGAAGTTTCTTAGGCTAGTATTTAAATATAAACGTATTTTTTTCATAAGTTGCAAATAGAATAGTTTGGATTTTATAGCTTCTTTGAGATTTTTTTGATACGGTATAGACGAAATACAACAGCAAATGGAGATTTTTAATATTGTTAAAGTAAAAAAACAAATTTAAATGAAATGAACAAATGATATAAAACCGTAGAGAAACATAGAAATGCGATTTATTTCAATGACTTTCAAAATTAATTTTTAAAATTAACTTCTGAATTTTCTTTAGTAACTTAATAACAAATTAATTTTATTTCTTTACTTTTTCCTTTTGTCATTTTTAAATTTTTAAGGTATAAATAGACAAATTCAAATGCAATACATATTTCTTATCGATATACGTTTTTATATAAACTTATAGCGATTGAATTATATCATTCTACGATTAATAAATGCGAAATGAATTCTCTGATTACAAAAAGCAATTAATTTATCGAATAAAAAACATTGATAGAAACGATTATAGCTCTCATAATTTAACTTCGATCTTTTTTTTTTTAAATTTTAATTCAGCAATTCTTTTTGCCTTGACTTCCTAATTTTACACAGATGGAATTTTGTAATTGATTTTTCACTCACAAATAAATACAAAACTGGAGAGTTTTTTAAATCTTGTGTTTTTGCGATAGAAATATACTATTTTAAAATGATTAGAATTTAATTATCATTTAATTAAATTTTGATCCCGTTGTCATTTAATAAAAATTTCAAGTAACTGTTTGAAAATTTCATAACATTTGTAATAATGAATTAAAAATTAATGCCAAGTTATGAAAAATAATATTAAAATTTTTAAGAAATTAATTTTTGGTATATTAATAAAATGCACTTAAAAGCCTTTTTCTAATATTTATCTTTAATATTCAACTCATACAGTTTCGATCAAGAACATTTTAAAAATTATTTTATAACGATTTAATGTTGTAAAAGAAAATATGTTACCTTTCACTCATCAATTCTCTTTTCTAGACATAAAAAAAAAATATTTTTTACACATTGAATTATAATTGCTCTGAAAGCGATAAATAAAAATAAACTTTTTTTGCAAAATAATTGAAACTAATTAACTGCAAAAGCACAGTAAAAATTCTGAAAATTTTCATTATTTTAATTTAAAATCAAAAGAGTAAAAAAATATTTTATTCCCCTTTGGAATTTTTTAAAATTGAATCTTAACTGAACTATGTTTGCACAAACATTCTTCAGATTTGAAAAGGTATATGAAATTATATGAGTATCTCATCTGTTCTGTAATGAGTTTCCAATAACTTTATATCCTGGTGAAATCGATTATAATGTTCATCACTATTGCCAATATCATTTTAAAAATAAACAGTTCAAATCGCTGTGTAAACAATGAAAACAACAACGGTTTCTAAGGCTGTATCTAACACTTCATAGTTTTAGACCATGTAATTGCTCAGAACTTTATAACTAATCAGAGGAAAGGAATCCGATGCCTTTTGCTCTGATTCAATGAGCTCATTTTACTCTGATAGGATCCTTTAAACTGGAATCGTTTATGAAATTTCTAAGCTCAGGTCTATCAAATTTTCAAACTTTATTTAAAAAAACTTATTTAAGACAATATTTGCTATACGTATAAAGAATCAAAGGCTGGTCTTCATAAATTGTTTCATTAACCCTAGTGTTATATTCAGCAGCGTGAAGATTATCTTACTAGATAGGATCCTCAAAATTAGAATCGCTTACGAAATTTCTAATTTGAGGTCTATCGAAATTTCCATTTCATTAAATAAATCTCATTCGAAACAATGTTTGCTATATCTATAAAAAAAAAAAAAAAGACTGGTCTTCAAAAATTGTTTCTTTAATCCTAGTGCTGTATTCAGCAAAGTCTAGGTTATTTTACTAGGTAATATTCTCGAAATTAGAAACATTTACAAAATTTCTAATTTCACGTCTATCAAAATTTGAAATTTCATTTTAAAAAAAAACTTATTCGAGACAATATTTGCTATATGTATATTGAATAAGCCAGCCTTCATTCATTTTACTTTTTCCAACTCTACTTTAACGAATAACATTTGTTCTCTCTTCTAGCAACTATAGTCTCTCAAATTCGCTGTTTGCTTGTTATTGTGAGTTTCTATTATCTCAAAGACATAAGATGTAAGACTATTTCAAGAGTTTTCTTTTGTTTCAAAGAGATTATTAACTATTTTATACGATCACAAAATTGCTCCCAAATTGATAAACAATAGCATCGCTTTTTTTCTTTTATCATATAACTTTCAGTA
>JAPMOQ010023743.1:56908-87881 GCA_026543055.1 Argiope trifasciata | reverse complement strand
AAGGATATTATAAACTATTGTATAGAATAAACAATTGCTCCCAAATTGATAAACAATAGCGTCGCTTTTTTAGTTTACCATATAACTTCATGTATCATAATGGATGCAAATATATTTCCCCATAGGATTATTTCATGTGGTTTCCTTACTTTATTTCCAGGATACTGTTAACTATTTTATAAAAACACAAAACCGACTCTCAACTCAATAAACAATATCATCGATGTTTTCTTTCCCTATATGACTTTCTATATCATATTAGAATCTCATGTTCTGTTCCCGGCTTTCTTTTGTGTAATTCATCGACCAGAATAGGTTATTTAAAATTTAAAATATTTCATAATGGAATTGCTAATAAGAATTCCTTAATAAAACCGATATAGAAAAACTATTTCCATATTTGAAACGATCACATCAAGTATAGTTAAAATCAATAAAAACATTCTTAGCATCAAGTAAAATGTTTGTCAGTGTTTTAATTGAAATTTAAAAATTAAACGATTTTACGCTATCTTTAGTGTTTGCTATAAGTATCACAAGTTAAACAATGGAAACACCATTTCCATGTTCGAAACGAACACATCAAGTATAATTAAAATCAATAAAAACATTCTTAGCACCAAGTAAAATGTTTGTATGTGCTGTAATTAAAATCATTTGAAAATTAACCAAATTCACATTTTCCTTATGCTTTCACTGAAAAGGTTGCATTTCGTAGGAAAAACTACATTTCCAGGGTTAATTATTCTTTGAATAATAGAGGACTCGCCGTTTGCTGTCCTGAATATCATATCCATCCATTATCAATTATCCTTTCTAGTATCATTCTGTCAGACGTTATTCTCTGCTTAAGTACTGTAACCGAGACATTGTTTCCGCTTGTTAGAAGCCAGAGGCTTTGATATTTAATTCAGTTTACACTTCGTTGGGCTGTTATCTACAAATTTCACATCTTAGAATTCATTAGATTTTAATTAAATAAAGACATAACTGGACGATTATTTCATGATTTATAAATTTTTTAAGATAGCAGTGAATTTATGAAAGTTTCTGAAGCCATATAATCAAGGTATAATCTTTTTTCCATGCCATTGATGATGATGTCCATGTTCAACATGTTCACTACCACTACCCTGACCCACTATCAGGACCATCTATCTAATTAGATGACCCCTTCTTTGCTGTCTTTTAACTGTAGTTAAGAAGGTGTCATCTAATAACATAGATGGTTTGATCTTAGAAAAGAACGCAATCGACGACTTTTCTCGTAGTTGGCAGTCAATGTGTTAAATGATAGATTGGAATTGACTTAAACATCTTTCAATTTGTTGAAATAAACTTAAAAACAGTCTTGAAATATCGGTAGGTGACAAGCATGTTTTTATTCTGTCGATGGATTATTATTCTTTAAAAAACGAGTAAAGATTATCTTCTTGATATGCTTAACAAGAGTTTTGTACAAACTTTCAAAGTCCCTCGCACAACACGTTTTTAACAAGTTCATTGCCACTAACCCTCACCTGATATCAGAACCACCTATCTAATAAAATGAGCCCTTCTTTGCTATCTTTCAACTATAGTAGATAAGGTGTCATCTAATAACATAGATGGTTTGGTCTTTGAAAAGAACGCAATCTACGAGTTATTTCGTAGCTGGCAGTCAACTTGTTAACACGGAAAGGGGATGTAGTAGTTTCTTAAAGTAAAGACCATTGAGCACTTGAAGATAGAAGTCTGACTTCTAGCTCAAATGAAAATGGTAAACACACTCACACGTTCGCTTGCACGACCCCTTTTTACAGGGTATTCTCATATCTCACAGTTGGAATGAAAAAGATGAACATCTACGCCCGAATCAGGACTCGAACGTAGGATCACGGGGAAGACGCGTTACTTCTAAGCCAGGCTTTCCACACCATTCATTTGTAATTATTCAAAAAATTCTTAAAAATGTACATAGGCAAAAACATCCCATACAGATTTCATTGAAAAGTTTTAAATCCTTTACTAAAATTATTTATTAAATCTCACATTTTATTCATTTTATTTTATTGATAAGTATTAAATAATTTACTAACATTATTTTTTTAAAAAAGTTTATATTTTATACGTTTTTTATTAATAAATTTAATTTCTCTCGAATCAAAAATTTTTATGTTGCATGCTAAAATTTAACAATGAATTATTTTTCAATTGAAAGGTATTACCAAATTAATCACTTAACCGTTTTATTCATTTTTTTACAATCAAATAAAATGATGCATTCTATTTCGGGATATTTTATTATTTTGATTCAAATTGTAATATTGATATGATAATGGTACTATTTTGGTTCAAGTATTCCTCTGTATTTGAAGTAATTTTAATATTGGATATAATCGTTATAAATTATTTATTTTTTGTTTACAACTATCAAAATTCAATCAATGCACGTATGGCAATCGGTCAAAAAAGAAAAGCGATTAAAAACATTTTCGGATCAAAAAAATAATTTATTTCGCAACTACTAATAAGTTAATTGAAAAAAGCCAAATGACTGTCAATTTTTTAATAACAGATTATTGAAAAAAGTGTCCTTATTGGTTCTATTAATAACTATATTAAACCGGAATGCAATTCTTCTTAAATAATTTTTAGTATTTTCTTTATTGCCCGCGAGACATTTTGCACATGAAAGAATTTTAAAATCATAATATGTAAAACATATTGAATCTGAGCTATTCACTTTAATTTCAGCATGTTGAATTTCTTTTACGATTGAGCGATTTAATTCAACACCACTAAAGTATTTTTTTTTTGAAACTCAAGTTTCAAAGAAGAACACTTCGAAGAGAAGATCTTTGTGAACAGAAAATCTTTCTTTACGTCTTTTTAACTTTAATTTTTTGTTGTTTTTGTTTATTCTTTCGCTAAAGTCTTTGTTTCTTTCCTTGCATTAAACCAAAAAGAAGAAAAACAAAAACAATTCTTCCAAAAAAGTCGTAGTTTACCTCAGCATTTGGAACGCGGTCGGTTGATCGTCTGCAAAATAATGAGCGCCCTCTTTTGGCTTTTTGGGAAAAACTTGCCAAATGCAATTGTTTCCAAAGAAGAGGAACGTTCTACCCTATTTCACAGAGGGCCCCACATCTTCTTTCTTCCGCCAAAGAAGAGAAAAATCTAATTTATCCGCAGAACTGCGTGAGAGGAAGAATTTGATGAGGTAGTAAATTAACTCTGCGGCAACAATCTCTCTGAAGTGTCATGGCAAAGCCGTATTAAACTAGGTGAAGATGTGAATGTTTATTACACGCAAACTCCGACTCCAACTGGCAGCATGACAGGAAGATGGAAATTTTTGCTGTTTTGAAAGCAGAAAAGAATTCGCACAAAATCATATTTTCTGAATCATGTTTAACTTTCTTTTGCAGAAAAAAATATCATAAATTTGAAACCAAATCTTGGCTTTATAATTCTAATTTATGATCATGCGTATTTAAAACTAGAAGGGGTAACAAAGCCGTATTATACAAGGTGAAGATGTGAATGTTTATTACACGTAAACTCCCACTCCAACTGACAGCATGACAGGAGGAGGAAACTTTTGCTTTTTTTTTTTGGAAGCAGAAAAGAATTCACACAAAATCATTCATATTTTATACTTTTTCTTATTCATGTTTAACTTTCCTTTCCAGGAAGCAAATCATAAATTCAAAACTGAATCTTGGCTTTATAATACTAATTTATGATCATGCGTATTCAAAACTATCAGGGTTAACGAAAATATGGTAACTCTGTGGCAACTATCTATCTGAAGTGTCATGGCAAAGCCGTATTATACTAGGTTAAGATGTGAATGTTTATTACACCAAAAATTTGACTCTAAATGGCAACATGACAGGAGGGCGGAAATTTTTGCTTTTTTGAAAGCAGAAAAGAATTCGCACAAAATCATATTTTTTTAATCTTGTTTAACTTTCTTTTGCATAAAACAAATATCATAAATTCGAAACTGAATCTTAGCTTCAGAATACTAATTTAGGATCATGCGTATCCAAAACTATAAGGGTTAGCAAAAGTATGGTAACTTTGAGGCAACAATTTCTCTGAAGTGTTTATTACACGCAAACTCCGACATCAACTGGCAGCATGACAGGAGGATGGAAATTTTCGCTTTTTTGAATACTAATGATTATGCGAAACTCATGTTTAACAAAAGAAAAGAGTTCGCAATAACTCTTTTTTTTTACACTTTTTCTGAATCATGTTTAACTAACTCTCTTTTGTAGAAAAGAAATCATAAATTTAAAGCTGAATCTTCGCTTCATAATACTAATTTATGATCATGCGTATTCCAAAACTATAAGAGGATACAAAACCGTATTATACAAGGTGAAGATGTGAATGTTTATTGCACGCAAACTCTGAATCCAACTGGCAGCATGACAGGAGGATGGACATTTTTGTGTTTTTGAAAGCAGAAAAGAATTCACACAAACTCATATTTTATACTTTTTCTGAATCATGTCTAACTTTCTTTTGCAGAAAAAAGATTCTAAATTCGGAGCTGAATCTTGACTTTATAATATGAATTTGTGATCATGCTAATAAGTGTTGACAAAAATATGGTACCAAGGAAATTTTCAGAAAATAATTTTACGAAAATCGATTTTTTGTTATTATTTTGGTGTAAAAGAGGAAAGCATTATTTCAAAAGAATTAATTTCAAGATAATGCTTTACGAACAGACATTTGTTTTTGGCATAAATAAGGACTAATTTTTGAAAGTAAAAATACCAAAAAAATGAGTAATATTTTTTCTAGAAAAATCGCGAAGTAGAAATTCAATATTAACTTTATAATATTAATATGTGAGAGAATCGTTTGAGGAAAATAAGTACATTTTTCAGCTATTATTTTGGTATGCAGAACGAGAAACTATTTTAAAAGAATATGAAGAATTTTAAAACACCTTTTAGGAAATCAATGTGTTTATAGTTATTATTTTTAGGCATAAATGGGAGAAAAATTTTAAAGGAAAAAAACACACACATGCAAAAAAGGATAAATTTTTTTTTTCTTGAAAAATCCTGAATTCGTAATTGGATCTTGGCTTCATAATACTAATTTATGATCATACGTAGTAAATACTATACTAAGAGACAAATATAAGATAGTAAGAAAAGGAAAATAGTTTTAAGAAATTAATTTCCTGAAATTTCTTTTTTGGTTAATTTCGTGAAATTAGTTTTAGGTAAAGTAACAAACTCTTTAGTTATTATTTTGGTACAAAAGAGGGAAAAAATATTTTAAAAGAATTATGAAATGAATTTTTAAAAATGCTTTTAGGAAAGCAATGTGTTTTCTAGTCGCAATTTTTGGTATGGTTGGAGGAAAACTTTGAAAGAAAAAAAAAATAAAGAAGAATAATTATTTCCTAGAAAAATCACGAATTCGAATTTTGATCTTGCCTTTTTAATTCTAATTTATGATCATACGTAACAAAAACTATAATGGGAGACAAATATATGAAGATCAGGAAAATTTTCAGAAAGTAGTCTCAGTAAAAGTTATGTGTTTTGTAGTTATTATTTTGGTATATATGAGGAAAATTTCAAAAGGATGATGAAAGAAATTTCAAGAGCATACTTTTTTTAAGAATGCAATGTGTTTTGTAATTACTATTTTTGGTATAATTGGGGAGAAAGTTTGAAAGGGATAAAAACAAGAAGAAAGGAAAAATTATTTAATAAATAAGGTTTGACATATCAAAGGAAGATGGGTTTTCTCTACAAGAAAAGAAAACCAAAAAATGACACAACAAATTTCAGTTATGTTAAAATTTCAATAAAAGTAGATTTAAAAAAGTGAAGGAAACATAGAAAATTGAGACTAATAATTCAATACATGTCCTACTATACATTTTTAAAAAGCATGTAGTAAGTTCAGCATTATTAAATGATGAAATGAATTAATTTTCTATTCATTTATTTAATTATTTTTCCTGTAAATGCTTTGAGATTGCACTGCAATTTAAAAGAATTCTTCCAAAATTGTTTTTACCTTGTATACAATTCTCCCCCCCCCCCCAAAAAAAAAAACTTTTGAAAGGGAAGGACATTAAAACAAAAACCAAAATGTTCCATTTGGTTGAGAATTTGAAATATAGTTAGGCAAATTAAAAACATGAAACTAATTTTAGAAATCTATTTTTAAATTTCAGAATTCCAGATATTAGAAATTGTTTTAAAATTTTTGCCATCTAAAGTGCATTATGGACAATTTCTCTTCAATTCTGGATATTGAAGGTACTATAAAAATTATTGCACTACTTGCTTAGTTTAAAATCAATGAATTTGGCTTTTATTATTGTTGTGTTCTTATCTCATAGCAAAATTCAAACGCACATTTCATGTCACATATAAATTTAAATTGCAATTTCTATTTTATCAAATTCTATCTGTGTTTTAAATCAGTTTTTGCGTTTTTTTTTAATTAAAAATTTCAGCTATTCGAATTTGTTTTAAGGAAAAAAAATTTTTATTATTTATTCAAAATGACCACTCAAAATTTTAACTAAAATAGTTTGGTATTCCATTAATATTTATTTTCTTACTTTTACTTTCGCATGAGACATGCCTCAACAAAAATAAATATCCATAAAAATCTAGTAAAGTTATAATTTTAAAAATCTGTGCAAATTGATAAGAAATTATAAAACTCTGTTATCCTACACTATTTTGAACATTTAATTATTTTAAAATCTACAAAAATGTCAATAAGTAATTCGAAAACTCTATTATTTGACATAGTAAAGTTTCTTTTGATATTAAGAAAATTTTAAGCAAATATTATAATTTAACCAAAACTGCTCCATTTGACTCAAATTCTTTTGAACACAAGCATTTTTAAGTAACTCATCTGATTTTGAAAATAAAAGATAATCATATAATTTGTGATTTCCAAAATAAAAATAATAATTCTGAATTTAATAATAATAAATAAATAATCATTTCCTTCAAAATACTATTTTTTTAAATTTCCATAAGTTAAATATTCAGTGAATATTATAAAAGAATTTTAGGGCAATTTATTTCTTATTATAAAATGTTATAGATTCATGAAAGGACTTCAAAAAATACTCTGATTTTTCCAATCAAAAAAATTCTGATGAAGAATGTTTTTGTGACTATTTACATTTTTATGTTTGAGCTAATTTATCACTTTTCCTGCTTAGTCATTTATAAACGGATAATTTGTCTTTTCCAGTAGATCTATAACAGATACAGATCAGATTAATGTTTTTTCAATAAAAAAATTGTCCCAATATACTAATTAACATTATTCAACAAGCGTTCGAGTCTTTTATCTTATTAAAATTGCAATCCTCCGATCATTGCAAGATATTTTTTTCTTCGTTTGTATTTAAATGCATTTGCATAATTTCTAATTGACATTTTTAATGCTTTAATGTATATTTATTTCCATTAGTTGCGAGTAAAATAAATATGCTGATTGATTTTAATGGCATGTTTAATTAAATATACAAGTACTTATTAATCAATTATACCTTTTTTAAGAATAATTAACATTCTTTCCTTCCAGCTGTACATATACTTTAATTACAAACACAAACGAGCGTCATAACCTATCGATTATAATTAGCCAATCAGAATTCGAATGCAATCATTTTCAGACGATAAATTCTCTTTTAACGGAATTAAATAAATATTTTTGAATTTCCATTTCTTCACCTTTAATATCTAAGATTTGGCAACGGAGAAATGCAAAGCAACAACATGATCCTAACACGAAAGAGTCTTCATCTAATAGATATTTAAATGAAGCAGGGCGCTTGGAAGGTCAAATTATCTGATCAAGGGACCCCCTCCCCTCAGCAATGGGGGAAGGAAACTAATTAAAATCGAACGGATGTTAAGTCCCCCCCCCCCTCATCCTTCTAAGCCACCTATCCGAATTCGGAAGCTAAAACGATTTCTTATCGCTTTTAACTTATGGGTCATTTTTAAAAATCGTTTGCTTTATTTGGTTTGTGTGCTTCGAGAAGTAAATTTTTCTAATTCTCTGGTCCAAACGGAAGAATTAGAAGAAAAAAAGAAATAAGAGAATTCATGTTCATTATTTCTTTGTTTGAATTCTAAATGCCATCGATGCTATACCTCTTTTCAAAAGATTCAGGAGAATTTGAAGTCTGATTCATGTTAACATATGAATGTTCTTTAATTTGAGGTTTTCAATGGATCGAGCGATTTTTAAATATTCATTACTCACTCAAATATGAAGAATTGTCCGACAAGTTTGGAAGGAACAATGGAAAAATATTATAAATAGAAGAATATTCAAATGAGATTTTCTTTAATAAGAATGTGAAAGATTATCTTCAGATAAATTATGTAGTTCAAAAGCTCTTAGTTATTCTATTCCCAACTGCAGTCGACAGATTTTTCTTAGCTTGTTTTTGGTTAGCAATTATTCAAATATGAACCAATTAAAAATTCAGAGAATGTAATTTCGTTTAATTCCATTTGAAAATAAAAGGAATTTCTTTATTCAGATTTAAAACATCGGAAAGGAAATTCTTCTAAACATTCATTTTCAGAGAATGACTATTTTAAATAAAAATTATATTCAGAAATTTCTACATTTCTTTTTTTTATTGTGAAATTAATAATAAATACGAAATGAAGTTAATAATAATTACAATAAACTAAGCAAAAAACTAATGTCTCTTAGAAGATGCATTTTCCGTAATAAAAAGCGTCTATGTAGTTTTCTTAGATTTAAAAAAATCAGTTCATTCCGTAATTATTTGCTCCATATGCAATGCAAAGCAAAGCAAAATGTATCGTCATATTTCCTTATACCTGCAGTCGATGTATTTTTCCAACTTGGTTTTGTTAAGCAATCATTCAAATATCAACCAATTAAAAATTCAGAGAATGAAATTTCGTTTAATTCCATTTGAAAATAGCATGTTTTTCTTTACTTAGATTTAAAACATAGCAAATAAAATTCTTCTAAATATTGATTTTCAGAGAAAGATTATTTTAAATGAATATTATAATCCTGATTTTCTACGTTTCTTATTTTTATTGTGAAATTAATAATAAACACGAAATGAAGTTTATAACAATTACAATAAACTAAATAATAAAACTAATATCCGTTAACTAGTTGACTTCTAACTCCGAGATAACTCGTTGATTGCGTTCTTTTCTAGTACCAAACCACCCATGTCATTAGATGACATCTTCTCTAGAGCAAAGAAGGGGACATCTAATTAGATAGATGGTCCTGTTATCAGCCAAAGTTGTGGTAGTGAATGTGTCAAAAAATGCATTTTCAGTAAATAAAAGTGTCTAAGTATTTTTCTTAGATTTAAAAAAATCAGTTCAATGCATGATTATTTAACCCGTAAGCAAAGCAAAGCAAAAAAGTATCGTAATGTTTCATACTCAGAGATTTGTAAATATCCAATATTTGATATCACCAGCGGGTGACCGAGCTCCGCTCGGAGAAAACAGGTATCGAAGCTAACTCAAAGATTTAAATTTTCAATTGTGATTTATCAAAACAATACATGCCATAAGAAAATTTGTGAAACCATTGGTGAAAAGATAACCGGTTAAAGTGCACCATTGTAAACTATTCTAAACAAAGTTAGAGTTTGGAAAGGGAACTATTCTATACGAAGGTAAAGTAAAGATTGAAGTGTGTTGAAATTCAATAATTTTGACAAATTTATTTAGAAAAACCAAACATATATACATACATAAGAAACATATTATAAACCTATAACAGCATAAACATAAAACTTTATTAGTTCGCCATATTGGCTATAGATGGCAGCACGTTACCGCTTGAAAATTTAAGTAGCCATTATGGCGAACTAATAAAGTTTGAAAGTATCCTATCTGTAACTCCGAACTGCTCGACCGTAGCGCTTCAAAACCAGCGCCAATCGATTCCTCGTGGCCAAAAACCCCAGACTCTCAAGTTTACCGGAGTTTATTAATTCTGGGGTGATTTTCGACTTGGCAACCATTCCTCGTATTAAAGTATTAGATAAAGCTCTAAAAATTGTTTGGTAATTACTCTGTCTATTCTGCAGAGGCCACGGTGGAATGGTGGTAATGTTTGAACTTTGGAACTGGAGGGTTGCAGGTATGAGGCCCGATTCCACCGAAGAACCGTCGTATGAGGGGGTCTCTTGCACGTTAAATCTGTCAGGCCAAACGTCCTCTCACTGGTATGGTGTGATGTGGAGAGGGGGTGCCAGATCAGGTGTCGTTCTCGTCATCTGACCGTGCTTCAAAATGACGAGGCCGATCCCAAAATAGCCCTAGTGTTGCTTTACAAGGTACGTTAAAATAACTAAACTGAACTGTCTATTCTACAAGATTTTAAAATTACAAAATATACCACATCTGCAAAGAAACTAGAAAGATGAAATTTGTTTGTTGTGCTGAAGAGAGATAACCTTTCAGATGATTTATCTAAAAATGCTTTACAATTGATTAGGTGCATGTGTTTTACTGATAGTGTCTGTACAAAATAGTATGGTGACTGAAAATCAATTACCTGAAATGTGCAATTGGCGGTCTTTTCGACCACCAATTGCACATTTCAGGTAATTTTTTATAATTGAATTGTGAAAAACTTATCCATAAAAACAGTTTTGAATGTTATGCAAATTTTAACGAAATTGAATTCTGAATCTTTAAGGAAATGTTAAATTTATTGTGTATAGATATTTTTTATTGAATTTTCTTTCTTAGAAGAAAATTGAAGATAAGAAAATTAGTTTTTCCTCACTGTTACCATTTTTAGTGAAAAAATATATGGCAACAGACTTGAGTGACATGAAATGTATAGTGTGCATTCAAAAATTGAATTTTGAAGACCATCCAAAAAATTTTAGTTTAAATCTTTAAATTTTTAAATATATTTATATTTGAATTTTTATAGAATATTAATATCTTACTTTGCTCAGATAAATTTCTTTAAATTTATTTTATTAAAACTTTACTCCTAAGATAAATAACTCAACTTATCAGCCTATTCTTACAAACTTGTTAAGAGATATAAACTACAAGTAAGTTCTGTAATACTAACATAAAAAAAGTAAATATAAGACATTTTTGGACTTAAGTTCATCTTTTCTTTATTTCAAAGTACTTTCTTTTCATTAAAATATAAAACTTTTCACATAGTTTCGAAAAAAAATGAAGGAATTTGACTTTTGAAAAATGTAAGATCTTTATCTTCCGGGAAAGATCTTTAGATTTCTCTGCAGAAGGATAATACGAGAAAAATCTTTAAAATCTTTTTCATGAAACACTCACAAGAGCTGAAAGTTCAACAGAACTAAAACTTTTGAGATGAGCTTTTCTTTGAATATGAGAGATTAGTTGATTTGAGTTATAATTTTTTTCCGATTTTCATTTACTTCCACAAAAAAGTACTTAAGAATATAGGAAATTGTTTGAAAATCAGTTATTTTGATAATATTGTATATGAATTACTTAAATATTAATTAATACGACTTGCGTATGATATGGAGTGCTGTGGTGTTGTGATTTATGATACTTTACAAGCCAGCTTAGCTGTCAGGGATTTTAGCCGAAACGAGCGTCTCTTGTTTTTTCAGTAGTGACAACTAGGGCCAATTGTATTACTACTTATCTACCTCATGAATCACATTCGCTTGTACAATCTCTTTATACAAGATTTCGCAGATACAGATAGAACACATAAGAATAAAAACCATGCCCGAACCGGGACGTCCAGTTTAATTTAGTTTAGTTATTTTAACATCCCGTTGTAAAGAAACACTAAGGCTATTTTGGGATGGACCTCGCCATTTTGAATCGCAATCAGAAGACAAGAACGACGCCTGATCTTACACTCCCCTCTCCACGCCACACCACACCAAAGGGAGGACTTGGTTCTGACTGATTTAACGTGCAAGAGACCGCCTCACACGACGGTACTTCGGTGGAATCGAGTCTCGAACCTGAAATCCTTTGGTTTACGAAGCCGAGACCTTACCACCGATTTTCGAAATGCTTTAAAATCTAAGATCAATGTTCATTTTTAAACAGATAACATTTTTTTTTCTTTCCGCGAATTTTTATGTCACACTTTTCAGAAATTTAAAATAAGATTGAATTGCCAATTTTTACATGTTTTAATGCGTTTTAAGTTACGGAGCATTATTATATTTAATGTATATTAAACGTAATTTATTTTTGCACAAAACAGCGATTACAATTTTGCTGCTGACTTTTGGCGCTTTTGTACCATTTTTCAGAAAAGATTGCCAACTGTGTAATTTATCGCCAAATGGTCCTGTAACTGATCCCATGGTGTATTTAAGCATTCTTTCACTGTACCTGCAGAACTAGTCTGTGATATTAATTGTCGCAATTCTCAGATTAAGGTATCTGACTACGTTTAAAACACTGGTTATCGACCACATTAGCGCACATTGACCACACTGGCGGTTTTAAAATTCCTATTATTTCTTGTAGTTCAGACTATCTTCCCAAAACGGTTTATCTTTTCTAAGAAAACGAAAGTCTGACCTATCATTCAGGGTCACATATTTTTCAGCTAAAATGTGTCTTTAGCCTCAACTTTCCCAAAACTTTCATTTTTATAAAACTTCTCCACCATTAACGTGATATCTCGAAAACCAATAGAAGTATTTAAATAAAAAATTTCAGCGTATGTTTTAAATAATATGGACAATGAAATGAACCAAAAGTTTCGTTGTTGATGAAATACTTTTTTATTTAAAGGTGTTTTTAGAAAAATTAAGTTGTAAATTTATGGTAAAAATGCATATATACGCATATTTTTACCCATTATTTCTTTGCATCTCAAAATATCTCTTAGATTTTGGTTCATTTCATTCATCATTGTATTCTATAACTTGTATACAAAGAAAAATAAGATTGCTGCGTTACCATTTTGTGTAGAGTATAAGCCGTTTCGGTTAAATTTCTTTAAAATTTACAACCAAATTTACAAAAGTTTTACCGTTTCTCAAAATATATAATATTTTCAAATAATTGATTTTGTATTTATAGTGTTTATTATTGACAATATATGAAAAGACTATAAAGATTTTCTAAAAAATCCAATTTTTCAAATTTTTTTTCTTTCGAACTTAGTCTGATACTTCTACACAAATAAAAACTTTTTTAGAATATTTAATCCAAATTTAATTAATAGTTTGTAAAGAAATGCTTTTTACTAGAAAGTTCTCTTATAATTACCAAGATAATTAATATAATTTCAAATTATTAATTATTAATATAATTTCAAAAACTTTCCTACGAAAGTAGTCGGATATCTATCTGAATGTTGAGTAAAATAAATTTAGGGGACATTATTGAATTCCATAAGCAGATTCAATTCAAGGCATTTATTTTTAGGCTTATATTAGAAAGGAGATAAAACAGAAAGCTCCCAAAGGCTTTGCATAAATATATTTCTTCCAGACCGTTATACAGACAAATCAATACAGCATCTCCAAAATCGCCTTATATAAAGGAATTTTAACGCAAGCATTTATTTATTTCTCCGTCATCTATGCTGCTATGAATCTTAATCTCTTGAAAGAGCATCATCAAATCGCATAAATTTTATTTAAATATAAACTTCATACATTTCTAAATGTACCTTTTCATTTACATTGTTTATTTTAGAATTAAAAGCCATTTAAACAGCTATTAAACAACTAGAATTAACAGTTCTAGCTGCCTTACTCTTAACTAGAATTGTCAGACGTCATAGTAATCCTTATATTTAAGAAAGAAATGTCCAAATGCAAATTCTGCATAGTGTAATTTTCCAAGATTTGCTTCAGATTTAAAGAAAGAGTTCTAGTTCTTAATACCACTGTCTAAGAGGAAATAATAAGTCCAATGAAAAAAAAAAATGATAAAATAACAATCCGAGAAAATAGAGCCTCTATAAACATAAAATTTTATAGAGGTGTTTAAAACTAATTAAATATTTTAATATTTTGCTACGATCTTCTTATGCTTAAATTCTAAGCTAAAGTTCTTAAGCTAAAGTTCTTTTATTTTACTCTTATGCTAAAATTCGACAATTTTCTTCTTATGATAAAATTCTTCTATTTCTTCCTTTGCTAAAATTCTTTTCTTCTAGTCTAAAATTCTATTCATTCCCTCTTTATGACAAAATTCCATTCATTTCTTCTTAAGTTAAAATTCTAACTTATGTTTAAATTCTTCTATTTACTTATTATGCTAAAATTCTACTATTTTTTTATGTTAAAATTCTTTTCTTCTTATCCAAAATTCTATTTACTTCTTATGCTAAAATTCTACTATTTTTTATGTTAAAATTCCTTTTTTCTTATCCAAAATTCTATTTACTACTTATGCTAAAATTCTATTCACTTCTTATACTAAAATTCTATTCACTTCTTATACTAAAATTCTATTCATTTCTTCCTTCTTTTTCATTTCTTCTAAGTTAAAATTTTAATTTCTTCGTATGTTTAAATTCTTCTTGCGGTGAAATTCTTTTCTTCTTATGTCAAAATTCCCTTATTTTCTTCTTATGCTATAATTCTGTTCATTTCTACTTACGATAAAAATCTAATCATTTTTTCTTATGCTAAAACTTTATTCTTTTCTTCTTATGTTAAACTCCAATGCTTTCCCCCCCTACATTAAAATTCTACTGTTTTTTTATGTTTAAATTTATTCGTTTTTATTTTATATTTCATAATTGTAAATATAATGTTTAATTTTCTTTACAGATTCACTATCAAGTAAAGTCAATTGCATTGAATTGAATTTCATTAAAAATTATTTGTACAATTGTTTATGAAGATCTGGAAACATTTAAATAATCAATTTTCATCATAAATATGCAAATGCACAAAATTTGAAATCGAATTTTTTACTGATTTTATCAGATAACAGGAAAAATAATCCGTCAACAAATTTTATATTTACTAAAATAGCAAGTTTCAAACGTCATAAAACAATAAGGAGTGAAACTACGAACTACACTTCAATAAAATAAAATCCAGCATTAAATAAACAATTCTACAAATAAACTTCCATTCTGTATCTAACGATATAAGAAAATAAGGAGTGAAACTAGAAACTAATTTCAATAAAAGAAAACCAACATTAAATAGTTAAATAATTCTATAAATACACTTTCATTCTATATAAATCGCTGTTTATTTCGAAATTTTTAAAAAAAATTCTTCTCCTTAATTAAAGGAATGAAATATATTTTATAAGCTTAGAACTGCAAATTTATTTTTTTAATAATTAACGAATGCGAAACATCTAATTAATAACAAATTACCGTCTTTACTGCAGCCATTAGATTCACATCCCAACATATTTTTTTTTAACTTTTAAAAGCTCGCATTTCAAAAAGAACTTTCAACTTATTTCAAATACTCGTTAGAAGCGTCATTTAAATCCTAGAATTTTTTTCCCCTTTCGTTCTGTCCTTCATACATTTTCAGGATTAAGTCTCCCTCCACTCACATGTAATCTCAAAGGATCTTTGCAAAATTCGAAACCTATTAAAATGAGAAAGATATATTTTTTTCCCCTAATCTCTGAACTTTCCAACTAAATAGTTTAGCATGCATAATTTACTCCCGGGAGACCAATTGACTCGAATTTCGAAATCTTGCTGTAGTTGGAAGAATTTTTCTTCTTTTAAGAAAATATTTCACCATGGAGGAACAGATAAGGGTAAGATATATAAATATATTCCCAAGGTAAGACGACTCAATATAATGTCCGAGGAATCTCCGTAATGTTATTTTAAATATTTCTCAAAAGTAGGAAAGTGTGTTTTCCATCTCAAAAGAAGAACTTTTTTCTGGGAGTAGTAACCGACACTAATGGGATTCATTCAAATACAGATCTCATTTACATGGACGCTTGGAATCTGATCTCGCGTTTATTATCTGGCTGCACACAGTTAAAAATATTTTTTTCTTTTCTTTAAAAATCTTTTTTGAGGAGAATTTAGTTTTAAAAATATATATTCAGATGGAGGTTCTTTTTTTTACTCACAAGTAGTGTCAAGTGATGAATGGTAAAAATATTCAGGAACTTACCAAACTATGTTTTATCCATCACTGTGTGCTAAGGCTTATTAAAAAGTTATTCTTGTTTGTAACCAAACTCGAAAGAACGGAAGTGTTAACACATTTTTCGCACCTCAAAATTTTCAAAAATGTGTTAGGTACAATGTTGTAAAACTTATCTGACGTTCACACAGTTAAAAATATTTTTTTCTTCCGTTTAAAAAACCTTTTGAGGTGAATTTAGTTTTCAAAAATATATTCAGATTTAAATTCCTTTTTTTTTCCACACAAGTTGTGGCTAGTGATGAGTGATTAAAATATTCAGGAATTTGCCAAACTATCTTTTATCCATGACTGTGTGCTAAATCTTATTAAAAAGTTATTCTCATTTGCACACGAGCTCGAAAGAACGGAAATGTTAACAAATTTTTCGCACGTCAAATTTATCAAAAATGTGTTACGCACAATGTTGTAAAACTTATCTGACGTTTGCTATTTTAGAGAAGCGTGTATCATTATATCAAGAAGAGGAAAAGTCTCTTTTTCATTTCATTTTTCCAAACTAGTCAAATAAGTAAATACCCAAATTTTCTACTTGGAACACGCACATTCAGAGTTCCTAAATTTTTCATTCACACAAAAACACTTTCACCAGTTAACGAAAAATCAAATATAAAATATTAAGTTTTAACCAGCGGGTGACCGAGCTCCGCTCGGAGAAAACAGGTATCGAAGCTAACTCGAAGATTTAAATTTTCAATTGTGATTTATCAAAACAATACATGTCATAAGAAAATTTGTAAAACCATTGGTGAAAAGATAACCGGTTAAAATGCACCATTGTAAACTATTCTAAACAAAGTTAGAGTTTGGAAAGGGAACTATTCTATACAAAGGTAAAATAAAGGTAAAGATTGAAGTGTGTTGAAGTTCAATATTTTTGACAAATTTATTTAGAAAAACCAAACATATATACATACATAAGAAACATATTATAAACCTATAACAGCATAAACATAAAACTTTATTAGTTCGCCATATTGGCTATAGATGGCAGCACGTTACCGCTTGAAAATTTAAGTAGCCATTATGGCGAACTAATAAAGTTTGAAAATATCCTATCTGTAACTCCGAACTGCTCGACCGTAGCGCTTCAAAACCGGCGCCAATCGATTCCTCGTGGCCAGAAACCCCAGACCCCCAAGTTTACCGGAGTTTATTAATTCTCGGGCGATTTTCGACTTGGCAACCATTCCTCGTATTATAGTATTAGATTGTGTTTGGATTAAAAATTTCAGATACTTTTTAATTTTCTATTATTTAACGCGTAACCTGATAGTCACCTGGTTCTTTCAAAGCAGTTTAAACTTGTTACTGAATGAAATTCGTAAAGGCATTTCGTAAGAATTCAGGGAATAAATAATGTTTAGTTTAGTTTAGTTTGGTTATATTAACGTCCCGTTTAAAGCAACACGAGGGCTATTTTGGGACGGACCTCTTAATTTTAAACCAAGATCAGATGACGAAGACGACACCTGAACTGGTACCCCCCTCTCCATACCACACCAGACGGAGGACGTTTGGCCTGACAGATTTAGCGTGCAAGAGACCTCCCCCACGACGGTTCTTCGGTGGAATAGAGTCTCGAACCTAAAATCCTTCGGTTCCGAAGCCGAGACCTTACCACCAGGCCACCACGGCCCAAATAATGTTTGAAATCATGCTTTAATTTCAGCTAGTGATAAATCGACAAATGCGACAACCTTCTGCATCCTGTTCTAATAACTCTAAAAGCAGAAAATTGATGCTTCAAAAGCGATAAATCACAAATTTGTTGTTTACGCAACAAAGGCTTAAAAATTGGTTGCTTAAACATTTCGAGCTTTAAAAACATCAAACCAAAACAATATCATATTTTCATATGCTGATACTAATAAATACCAATATGACTTTTCATCCAAATTCAGCCTAGTCGGATACCTTTTAATTTATTTCATGTTTTTAATTCAATTTTGTACTCGATCAGTTTTTTCGTTCAGTCCTTGATATAATTGAGTTTTCAAACTTTGGAATCATTATTTTATAATTTATTATTCTATATATAAAATTTTAGAGTCCATTTTTGCCATTTATATTCAATTTTATTCTATTTATCTTTTACATTATTGACTCGACCGTTTGGATCTAAATTTTATTATTAAATCAATATATTGCGATAATTAAAATTTTTAAATATTGAATTATTGTTATCAAAAACTCACAGGCATTCTTAACTTTTGATAAAGATCAAAAGTTAAGCAGTGGCCGCAGTATCCTGGTGTAGAGAGTTCTGTCTTCGTCTCTGTCAAAGACCGCCATGTTGGCTCATGACACTTTGGTGGTCGTGACTGCAAAGTCCTCCAAGTTCCCATTACCTTTGGGGGTACTGAATCAGGGATGAGTCGGTCTCCGATTGGGATCTCAATTCTCACTTGCGGATGCATGAATGTATTCGACCGCCCCACAAAAGGGTGGAATCGAGTGTGTTTGAGCAAAGTCGTCCTTTCACCTGAACGGTGCTCGTTCATAACAAAAGGCGCACACTTCTGCCTTCATTCGAAAGAGCTCCGCTCATTCTGGCTAGGTATGACCAAGTGGCATTAGACCCACCACCACAAGTGGATGAAAATCTGGTGGCATTTTGTATTAATGGCTTGGAGAACCAGTCGGAGGTTCTTTCTTGCTTCGGCAAACTTAGAACATAGAAGGAACACAAGTTCACCATTTTCTTCACCACGAATGCTACAATCACAGGTAAATGATGGAAACTTCAGTTTATATAGGTAGCTTTTAAATTTGCCATGACAAGGGAGAAATCGGGTTATTCTATAATAGATATAAAAATGATGGCATGACAATCTCTTATTAACCTTCCAGCTGGCGCGGCCACCATACCAACGTGAAAGGTCGCGCGTATTTCCAACATACGCCATAGTAAATTGTAAATTTTCAAAAGCGTGACTATTAAAATTAAATTGTAAATAGCTTAGAATTAATAACTACAATCACTTTAAACATTTTTTACTTAAAAAGAAGCAGGAAGATTATAAACATAGAATGCAATAACAATATAAAAGGACCACAGCTTAACTGAATTGATTTAAAAATAATATAAATGAAACTGCCGATATTTTGACAGAACAATTTGCATATAACAACGAAAAGCCCACACTTCTGCCTTCATTCGAAAGAACTACTCTCATTCTGTTTGGTATGACCAAGCGGCATTAGACAGATCCGACCAGAAATCAGAAGAAACCTGATTATTTTATGACATACTTAAAACATGAAAAAAATTCGGATCAAATAACAAAACATAAAAGCTCAAATTGAAGGCGTTGTATGAAACATTAAAATTTAGTAACTGCTTGTGTATTAACTGTGATGAAGAAAAAAATACTTTATCCCTTCAGAAACATCCAAAAATAAACAATCGCATCAAATCCTTATGTGGGCAACGTTAATTGAATATCCCTGCTTAACATCTCTCCAAACAATTCCAACATTTCCCTTTATTATATTTCTCAGAAATTTTCATCCCATTTGGCCGTTAAAAATCCTCAGTAATTAACCCCATTTTGAAAATAAATTCCTGATAAGGCATTTAATTTGAGAGCAGGCAGACTCGGTAAAAGAATGCAATTAAAGTTTTCGTATCATCACTTAAGTCGACCACAAACGATATGCAATACAAAAAAAAAAAAAAAAAAAAAAAAAACATTGCAAGACTTTCTGTCGAGTCATCGCGTGGAATTGGAAAGAAAATCGTTAAACAAATTACCAAAAAGCAATAGGATTAATCGTTATGAGACTGAGACATTTTAGAAACGAATGATATCGTAAGTGGCTTCATAAACATGCATTTTTAATCAGGTATCTCAATTTTTTATGGAAATAGGGACTATAAAAGAAAAGATAAAAAGTGTTAAAATTAACAAGTCGATGGAGTTCAATTGGATTAAGGCCCATATTTTGATATATGATAATGAAAAGGCGGATTACTATGCGAAGTTGGTAACACAGAAAGATAATATTGATATAATTGTCCCCAAATCAAGTGGTTTCTTAAAAGGGGAATGGAGAGAAGAAATAAAACTACAATGGTTTGACAGATGGTATATAGCCAAAAAAGGAAGAGTCACTTTCGACTTTATTCCTAATCCGGAAATTAAAATAAGAAGATGCCGTCTACTTATAATCCAGATAATATCTGGACATGGGAGATTTCCTGACTATTTTCAAAGATTTGGAAGAACGCAAGAAAATGAATTCATTTGTGGAGAATTTGGTACTGTTTACCACTACTTAATGGAATGTATGGAGATCTCAGAGTTAAGGAAGGACCTTAAGATTGTAAATAAGTATTTAAGCACTGTACTGATCGTACCAGGTCATCTCCAAACCCTGAAGGATATGATGTTAACTATTGATAGTTTCATTAAAACTGTTTGAGAATGTGCAAATGCGGAGAAAGACAGTTATTGACTACCTCGAAAGGAATATTAGTTTGACTGATCGGTCAGCGTAAGGTTGGACAATACTTATTCAGCAATCGACCACAACCAATTCTGTCGATACTGCTACGTTTAGTGGTGGCGGGGTGGTCGGCTGTATATAAGAAGAAGAAGTCTTGTGGAAATAGTACCAGGTCATACATAAGGGGCATATGGGAATTCTCTACATAATTACCAAACATGTTAAGACATTTATCATGCGATAGACCGATTTATTTAACACATCTTAATAGTAATCAAGCCCTTCGTTACTGAGCCAGTTCTCAGCACCGTCTGATATGAATCTTGTTTCGGATAAGTGTTTCTTCAATTTCCAATCATTTGATAACCACTTGTACTATAAAAGTGTGTGATTAGAATGCTGTTAATATGATAATTTTTCTATTTATGGTCACAGATTACAGATGTTCGATGCATTTGAAAGAAAAAAGAGCATTCAATCCATGCACCCTGTGCAAATGTGAACAAATAAACGACAATACTAATCGTAGGTGGTTTTCGGAGTTCAATCAAATCCCCTTGAATGACAGTGGAAATAGTTTAGTTTAGCTATATTAACGTATTAATGTAATTTAGTTATATAAAGCTTTGTGAAACTGCCGAATCGGCTAAAGACCGACACTTTCGCATACTCCGAGTTAAGGGTTTAGTTTAGTTATATTAATGTCCCGTTGTAAAGCAGCACTAGGACTATTTTGGGACGGACCGTAATTTCGAACCACGGTCAGATGACGAGGATGACACCTGAGCTGGCACCCTCCTCTCCACACCACACCAGTGGGAGGACGTTGGGCCTGACAGATTTGATGTGCAAGAGACCCGCTTACACGACAGTTCTCCGGTGGAATCGGGTCTCGAACCTGAAACCCTTCGGTTCCAAATTTGAGATCTTACCCGTGGCACTAAACAATGGGGAATACATCATCTCATCACGTACTTCAAGAAAATTAAAAGAGGAAAAGTTGAAACCTAAAATATTTGGTGAGACAACTTCTAATAATCATTTGTAAAGGTTGAAAATAAATAATACTGGTCCTAAAAGGATTATTAAATCACTGTAAATTTCTCTACCGTACAATAAGACTAACTATGTACTGAAACTCATATTACATACTCTTAGAAGCATAGTACATGACGGTTGCTTTATAAGTAAAAGGCTTTAAATTCCTCGTAGAATTAATATAGAATTATTTATTTATTGAGAAAGAATATCAAATACTACTCTTTGTATTTCAATGCTGTTTGGAAATAAAGTAATATTTTTAATGTTATAATTGTTATAATATTTTTAATCCGTAGATTTTAGCTTTAAAAAAAGTATGCTCTCAAGAGATTTTTTTTTGTTAAAAAAGTATTTTGTATATACCAAATTCAATAGTTAGAAATTATATATGACAATAAAATACGATATTTTTGTTTATAAATAACAGAGAATAAGGAGAACGAAATTTTTTACATAAACAAACTATTTTGTTTTTGTATATTATCTGAATACAAAGAACATTAAAATTAAGGGTAAATATTTTTAAATATTTTATTAGAGTGAAAAAAAATATAACCAATTTCTTCTTGGTCGAAATAATTTAAAATTAACAATTCTCACTCTTAATCATTTAAGATTCGGAATTACTTTTTATAAACTAAAATTGGAATAAATATCACAAAACACTTTGCATTATAATTCATGTAACACTATCATAAACACAGTTTGAATATAAAACATTTTAAATCTAAATTTTATTTCACAGAATATTTCGTATATTAGTATAATTATTATAATGAAGCCAACATGTAGAGTTAGATTCATTAAATAAAAGAACCCCCTTTTTAAATGATAAGTTAACAAAAAGTAGATACTTCAATTTACAAACCAAATATTTTTCAATGGAATTAAGATAAACTTTTGGCCGTATTTACAAAAAAAAGTGGTCTTATTCTACTATTCTTATCTGGTAATCTACTTTCAACTTATAGGCATATCTCTACACGAACAGACATAGTAAAGGGCGCAAAACAATAAGATTTAGCATCTCAAATATATTCTTTTAATCAAAACATGTATGGAAAAATGTGGGCCAAGAAAAAAAAATTATGTTCCTTTAGTGTTCAGAGTTGTAAACTTATAAGAACTGAAAAAAGGAAAGTCCTAGCAAAATATAGTGATATCTACCTCTTCTGGTAACGTTCAAAAGTCATAAAATTGTGAAAGCTTAAGCATTAACTTTTTAAAAGCTTTGTACCGATCTATTATAATCATACCTGTTAAGAACTCTACTTCTTAATGTTGTTTAAAAATAAAAATCTGAATGTAATCTTGTCGCATATTATCTACAAAATAAGCAAGCAAAAACATTCTAAACCCAGCCAACTAATTATTTCACTTGCATTTTTAAACCCATTTTAGCATGCTTTCTAGAAAACTAACCGTTTTCTTAAGTTTCAAATTATATATATATATAGCTTCTTGCAGCTTGCAGAGCACCTTATATACTTAAAAATCAAAATAAAACTAAACGCGTTTCGAATTCCATTGATTTCATTTATTCTCTTCATTTCACATTATAATTTTCAAACCATAGTCAGATTCCAAAATGTTTAATATTGAACATCAGTTATTATGCAAAATAATATTAATAAAATATGTTTATCAAAGAGAAAATTCGTTTGCTTTTACTTTTAATAATATTTTAACAGTAATAAAAATTGTAGCAATTATAAAATGTCTGAAAAGGAATCGTCTATTAACAGATTATGGCATTTGCATACAAAGTCATGAACTCCCATAATCATAACCTTAACTTTCATGCATATATATTTTCTAATGAAAGAATTATAACGGCTCGATGTATATACAGTGCAAAAGGTTAGATAAATCTAAATTTCCATTTGCCTTCTTCAGTGATATAATAGTATATACTAGAACAAAAATATCATTTGTCAACACTTAACTAAAGGTGAGATTGTGAAACGTAATAAAATCTGTTGTATTGTTATGGTGATAATTTAACTGCCTGATATTTAATAAAAATTTGAGTATTTAATGCACTTTTTTGCATGGAATTTCATTATCTTCTTATTTGTTTATATTTGAAGGTCTTTTATAAAGAGATACAGAAAAAAAATCAGAATAATAAAATAAATTGTTAACAGCTTAGGTCTGGGTAGCCTGGTTGGTAGGGCGTTCGATTCACATCCATTAGGTTAGTTGCGAGTTCGAACCCCGCCAACCAAAACTCCTCCTTGTGCTGTGGTGGTTGTAGCACGTATAAATATGTCGTAGTCACAAAGTCCTTCATGTTGAGAGTAATAACATTGAGGTTACAGGTTCAGAGGTGATCGGTTTCTGATTCAAGTCAAAATTATGATCTATGGATGAGTGAATAAAAGGCATGAATGAAGTCTGCCTCGTAAAAAGGTTGGTAACGCGTGAATAGCGAAGACGCCCTATTGGTCCTAGATAGCGCAACTGGAAAACTAGAGGCGCTCTCTTGGCTTAAAATTTCCTTCTGAGACAGCGGATTTGTCGATATTAAGTACCATTAGAAACAATAACAATATTATTTCCAAAAAATCATTCGTAAATAGATAAATTAATAAAAACTTGCATTCAATATATCAGGCACATGTCTTAGTCATAAGTACCCGTTTTTTTAAAAAAAGAGAATCATTGTATATCCAAAATAAAGTCGAGCATTGTTTTTCAGCAGGAGCTTTAGATATACGGAAAATTAAAATATTCTATAGTTTATTTTAAAAACGATTATTGTTTTTTTTTCTGTTATTAGAAACGACTCAAAAACCCAAAACAAAAATATAAGATAATTTTATCTTCATGGACAAATGAACCTGAATAAGATTTTATGCACCTCCAAATATGTTTAAGATAAATAAAAAAATATTTATTAGATGTATTTTTAGTTTATTCCTGAAAATGGTTTTCGGCAATTCCTTTTTACCTTGAGGCGTTACAAAAATTTATTCACAATTTACGGTGTGTTCCTTTATTGAAAAAGATAATGCTTTTGCTTTCTTCTATTTTGCATTAATACATACCAAATTTTGAATTGCATTTCGTTAGCTTTCGATGTTTCATAACGAAACAAAGTTATTATTTGATCAAAAACTGTTTTTGAAAGCGTAATTTTTTTCCTTAGGGTGTTAATGCTGAAAATGTTGTAGAAAATTTAAATTCTTTTGTGGCAGTTTTTTTGGAGTATAGTAATGTTATTTATTTCTTAAGCTCTTGTTTTATAATTGTTGGGTTTCGGTATAAGTCATTTACCTAGTTTTGGAAAAGGATGGTGATTGTTATGTACAAGAAAACTTTGCTCTTTTTAAAAGAGGTTTTTATTTTTAACTCTTTTGAAACACTTCATTTATTTAAATATCTTGAAGAGAATATTAAGAGCTCATTTAAATTGCCCAAAATGTTTTTAATAATCAGACAAATAATGAGATACCATGCATATCATAATTGTAATTTACATTTAAAAAATTACTCTGCAACTATAAATCGCTATTCCCTTGTATTGGAAAAACGCATACGCATTCTATATATGCATACAGAAGTATCTGAGGAGTTCTTTTAAATCCTCGATTTTTAATATCAATTTGTATCCTTAATATTTCTATTTTTCCAACACTTCTGTTACTGTAAAAAATCACTCTATTTAACTTTTCATATTTTCTTTTTGTGTCGTTTTTATATTGTTCATTATCTTACAAAGTGTATGAAATACACTTTATTCATTTTATTCATTCACTTTGGAGACACTTTATTCATTTTAAAACGATTTTGATAAAGTTAACTAAAGCTTTCAATACATTTCTTGGATTTTTAAAGCTCTATTTCTTTTTCCTTATTCACAGCAATTATTCTATATCTGTGATTACATGATAATAATCCATATTTTAAGTAAAATTGGTATTGACAATTTTTACTTAAAAAGAATCTTCCACAGATTTTAAAAAATCCAATAGCAGTTTTAGATTAATGACTGTTATGCTCTTTTTCAAAATTCAAATGTGAAAACTATACAGAAATTTATTGGGAATATAAATAGGAAAAAAACACATATAAAGGAAACTGGTACCAATGACTTCGTCCATTTTTTCTTACGATATAGAATGAATTTAGATGAAAATTTATTCGCTTTGTCTGGATAAAAATTTACTATTTGGTATGCGAAAACATTTTTTTGTTCAACATTGCTCCTTTAGTACTTTTCTAATAATAGGAATTATTACTGATACTCTTTCCTTTTTTTCTTATTTTAAATTTTCTATTACATAAAAAAAATCCGAAAACACTCAAATTCTTTCTGAAAATTTCTCTAGAATTCTTTGAAAAAATGAAATCTGTTTTCAATTTAGATAACAAACAAAACTATTTATTCCATCACTAGAATTTATACAACTTTTCCCAGGTATAGCACCTCTTTACTACAGATAATAATTCTTAAACAGAATTTTAAACAGAACTTTATATTCGCCCAAGATTCTACACAACAGTCGACAAATATCATCTGTGCATCAGTTTTCAATAGGCTGTACTACAGATAATAATTCTTATGTAGAATTTTACACAGCACTCTATATTCACCCAAGAATTTAAGCAACAGACGACAAATATCATCCGTGCATCAGTTTTCGATATGCTTTACTACAGATAATAATTCTTAAACAGGATTTTACTCAGCACTTTATATTCACTCAAGAATCTACGCAACAGATGACAAATATCATCACAGCATCATTTTTAGATATGGTCATTAAATTCAAATAATTATATATAATTTTGTTTTAATTTAAACATAAAATATAAATCTAAAACATCCCAAGCTTTATTTGTTTTTAATTTCGTAACAAAATGTATGGAACTGAAGATATTCAATGCAAATAGATGCACGAGAGAGTGTGAATGTTGCCATATACCATCAATAAATTTTAAAAAGTGTGTGTTCAAAGGCTATGGCCATACACTAGCAGCATCATAAAATTCTTATTTGGGCTTTAAAAGGCAAAAAAAAATTGTTAAAAGCGACATTTTCTAACAACTTCCGCTCGAAGACTGAGACTTCCAGTTAATTTTTAAGTACACTGCTCTTTTTAAATTTGATATATCAAGGCCTCTAGATGACATAAAATGAAAAAAAAACAGTTTTGGAAAGAAAAAGGATTGCAAATATTTTTCCTAAAGCAGTTTTTAATCAATTTGGTTGAAAAATGCCATTTTCAACGTATACAGTCACCTTAAAATCTTTTTGAGATTCTTGGGCTATAGAATTTGTTTTTCAAGTGATAGTTAAATCTTGGTTAATTTTTTCTTTATAAATAACAATCGCGAATATTTTTGTTCTTAATTATTCTAATCTTTATTGCATATAGATCCTTAAAGTCATTTTATTTATGAATTATTGCTTTAACATGCTTGTAAATGTGCAAAACCGACAGCCGATTAACCATTTGATGAACATTGTATACCCGAAATAAAACGAAACAGCAAATTAAGTCCGGTCAAATCCCTTTTATTTATTTATCGATACGGAGATAGCTACAGCAGTATTTTGCAGATCATTTTTAAAAATTTTATTTAAATGAAAACACAATTTTCAAAAATCACGCGCAAATTTTCTACGGTAGTTGGGTTAACGCACATTTCTGAATTTCCTACGTCAGTTTGGGTAACGCAATGCAGATTAGAATTTTTTTTATTTCCTTTATTCTGCTTTCTTTTCATTTAAAAGTACTTCAGAATGAATCCGAAAGATCGATGCATTAACAACATCTTATTTCAAATTCATAAAATTCAAAGAAAATAAACAGAATCGTTTGAACTTATCGGTCGATATTCTGCTAACACTAACATCATTTCTGTTGGGAAAACTAACTGGAGTCTTACTCATATTTGGCGGAATTTAGCCTCAGCCTTTTGGCTGGAAAGTCAGTTTTTAATGAATAAAAAAATGAACCACTCAATAAGCAGCCACGATATAAAATATATATATAAAATATATATAAAAAATAATATATATATAAAAAGCAGCACATGTTCTATCCCAGACTGTAATCTATCTCTGTTAAATTTCATCCAATTCCATTCAGGCTTTCTAGCGTGATTGAGTAACAAACATCCAAACATCCAAACTTTCACATTTATAGTATTGGTATGTATTTCAAATGCTAAACCTATCTAGTTTATATGTCAGCTTTCTTCATTTTTTAGTTATCAAGTAGACTATTTCTGAAACATCCAGACTGATAGACTATCTGGGAATGGATTTCAATCAAAATCTACAAATCTGGTCTGAAATCTCCAAATTGGAATCTTACCTTAAAGCGTTTCTAAGTTATCTTGCATACAAACATATTTTTTTGAACTTGGAGATACATCGAAATCTAGCTGTAAAATTTTTTAAAGCAAACAGTTTTATTTCTTCACTTTGCAAAAAAGTGAATAATAAAGTAAATAAAATAGAGTTACGATTCTCTGAAGTGTCATGACAGTACAAAGTTTTAAGATTGTTTGCATTAGTTGATGCATTATGTGCGTGTCGTCACGCACATAATAACAGCTTAAAAAATGTTTAGAACATCTACTTGTTGAGACATGCAAAAAGACTGGAGAATTGCACACTGAAAAATGTAACGTTTATTCTTGTTTGCTCACACGAGCGCTATATAAATATTCTTGATTATACACTGTTACATAATTTGAACACTGTTATATAAATATCTAACATTGAGTTTCATTTTTAAAAAATTTGTAAGACTAAAATATGAACAGAAATAAAACTCCTGTTTCTGAGCAAATGCTTGCAAAGTTTTGTTAAAAATTTTTGCAATAGGAGGAAACGATTGTATTGAGGGAAAACGATAGTACATCGATTAATTTTAAATTAAAAATAAGAACGAATTGGAATCTTTTTCTTAGTTAGCTCTAAGCACTTCCGGTAAATTTGATATGTCTACATTAAACGGTTTGAGCAGAGGTTGGATGATTTTCGTTTTATATACAAGATAATATGTAGCCAATGTGCCAAACTATTTTTATTTTAATGCATAAAAAATTCTAGCAAAAATCAAAAATCAAAGCCAAATGAAATTATATTATTTCTTTAATTTTAATTAATAAAAGTTAATTAAAATTAAAGAAATAATATATAATTTCATTTTATATTATTAATATTATTAACACATTAAGCCACAAAAAATCTATTCATATTTCAAAACAGCACGTATCTGTTTTGTTTTCAAATTAAATTAAATATTTTATGCCGTCTAACGTATCATTCAACATAAATTGATTCTCTCATGATTATAATTATGTGATGCCAAGTATATCACTTTCCGCCATTGAGTGACGCCTGTGACGTCACTTCCCGCCACTAAGCAGTCCTCTGGTGGAAGAAACGTGAACAAAGTTCAATTCATACCTAGACAAGACAAGATGATTACGTCGTACTAAAACAGACGAAGACGCGTGTGAAAAGACGAAGACGAAATTAGGATTTCTTAGAGACGAACTTGTTTATCTATTCCATCCTGTAAATTAGTCATCATCATTTATTCACCATTAATGAACATCCATTAAATTCTAAAATTTAATCTGGACTTATTATTGCTTGTTCATCACGACCCACACAATTATAACGTGAGATGTAGGACTTATCGGGTAGGGTCGGTCTAACGCCACTTGGTCTTATGAAGCCGAATGATATTTAGCTCTTTTGAATGAAGGCAGAAGTGTGCGCTTTTCGTTGTTGACGTACACTATTCAGGTGACAGTACGACTTTTCTCGAACACACAACCCTTTTTAGGGGGTCGTCGAAATCATTCATCCATCTGCAAGTCAGAATTGAGATCCCAATCAAAGACCTGATTCAGTACCCCCAGAGGTATGGGAACTCGGAGGACTTTGCAGTCAACGTGCCCCAGCTGCCATTATCCAACATGGCGGTCTTTGGCCGAGACGAGGACAGAACTCGCCACCTTTCGGTTACGAGACGGACGCTCTACCAACCAGGAGACCGCGACCCATATGACTCATAGTACCATTTGTGATAGCAGAAGATGAGGCACTTGCCTTCTTCACCATCAACGGTTTTAGAAAGATTTGCAACGTATCCTTAAAAGTCTGTAAACGCGAAACGCAAATACAGGCACGCAACTTATTCTAAACTATAATAAAGTCTGCATAAATTAGTGGGATTGAACACCCAACTTTGCTTGCATATTCTCTCCAATAATAATCTTATCAACCTTTTTCAGTATAAAATTGTGGATTTTGGACTACTGCATTACACACTAACATCGAAGTAAAAATGCTTAGCGCATGCCTATCATTTTTACCGAATCTATTGGTCTAACAGAAATTCTGGATGAGTTGAATCCAACTGAAACCAAAATTTAACACGGCCTACAAGGTCACTAACAAAATTTCATTGATTTCATTTCATTTATGAGTTATTAAACATATCAATCTTCTGACAGATTTGATTCTTGATTTGATAAAGATTTAAATTGCAAACGCTAAAATTTGTGGGGGATAACTGAAACCAAAATTTAACATAGTACTATTGTTCTAGCCACAAGGTCACATACAAAATTTCATTTATTAATTCCTTTTATTATTACTGTTATCGCGTTTATGAGTTATTAAACATATCAATCCTCTCTCAAATTTCGTTCTTGATTTTATAAAGATTTAAATTTTAAATGCTAAAATTTGTGGACCAAATTTTATCAGGCTTTTTACACTTGATATATATTAAGTTTACTTGTAATCACACAATCAGGCAACCAGATATTCTGTAAATGAATTTCATTCAAAATCTGACAGAAATCTATAAATTTGCTGTGAAGCTCAAACACCACATTTCATTTGTGTAGCTCAAAGAGTTTTCGAATTATCGTATTCATAGACATAACATAACGTCATCCTGTGCCTCCGGTGCCTATGACACTAAGTTATCTAACCAGTTGGATGGGCACAGAATGGAAGGAAAGGAAAAATGTTTAAAGAAAGAAGAGACGAAAACCATCCAGGTTTCTCCAGAGAGAATCCCAATGGTGTCGAATCCCACACGACTGCACTCAATTTTTGGTAAAGTAATGACTAAATGAAGTGAACAAGAATACTTAAACAAACGGTGACTGAGGTATTGAGTTCTTGTGATTGCAGTACCTTTGATGCCTTCGGTGTTAAAGGAATTTTGGATAACCTGTTATGAAAATGTGAAAAGTAAATATAACATAACATAACCCCATCCTGTGTCTCCAGTGCCTATAACACTCAGTTATCTAACCAGTTGG